>SJYC01016905.1:0-21297 GCA_006408675.1 Madoqua kirkii
TTAGGCACTTTGCTGAAAACTGATATCTGCTAGATCGAATTAACTGAATGAACCGGTTGCTTTAATGTGTCTTAACATGGACCTGTTTCAACTGACACCAAAGCATGAGGCAGTCATCCTGCTGTGTTAGTTTGCTGGGGCGGCCAACATAATATATCACAGGATGGGTGATTTAAATATCAGACATTTATTTTCTCACAGTCCCGGAGGCTGGGAAGTCAAGACCAAGGTGCCATCAGGTTTAGTTCCGACCTCGGCTTGTTGATGCCACCTCCTCGCTCTGTCCCTGTGGCCTTGCCGGTCCCGGGTGTCTCTGTGTGTCCTAACGGCCTCTCATAAGGCACCAGTCAGCTTGCATTCGGGGCCACTGTCATTTTAACTTAGTCATCTTTGTGAAAGGTTTCTCTCCAAGTAAAGCTACATTTTCATGTGTCAAAAGTTAGGGCTCCAGCGTATGAATCCCGAGAGTATGCAATTGAGCCCGTGACACCTGCCTTCATGACTGACCAGCTGGAAAGCCGGAATGGGGACCCAGAAGCCTCGGGGGGAAGGAACTTCGAGGCTGTCTGTGCCAGGCTCCTGCTCCCACATAGGAGGCTCTTCTGCTTAAACTCTGAAGGTTTGGGGAGTTTCTCTATAAAAGGAAACCCGTTACTCCACTGGAGTGAAAATATACCCCCTCCAACTGCCGCCGGCTTCTAGCGCTGCCTTCTGGAACTACAAAGCACAAACTCACCTCCCTTTTCCACATCGTGGCCCTCTAAGACACGTTTATCGTCTTTCATCTTTTCTCCTGCAGGCAGAACATCCTCAGAGAAAACAAGCTGCCTCACATTCAAAGAAAATGCCAGGGCTGATGTATATATTTTGGATATGGATGTCCTTGATGGAAGCTTGCCAACCATAACTGGGTTTTGATTTCAATATTCCCACTTTTCAAGAGTAGTTTATTTCTCAGACTCTTTACAAACATGAGAACAACTTAGTTTGCTTTAAACCAAGGATTAAGTACTGAAAACATTATTGGTGTAGAAAAGTAAATTGATACAGAAGCATAGAAAGGAGTTCCCGTATCAAGGATGTTGCTAGAGGAACTACCATCAGATAGAATGAACACCATATCAATGAAAGAAAAATGACAAATGACACATGAGAAATTGTTAATCATCCCTTCTGATACTCCACTCAACGTGATAGTAAGCAGCCTTACATGATGGAGCGGTTAGAGATACGAATAGGAGAAATCCCACCTTTCAAGTCATTGTTGCTGTTATTCAGTTGCTAAGTTATGTCCAACTCTTTGTGACCTGGTGGACTATAGCTCGTCAGGTTCCTCTGTCCATGGGGTTTCCCAGGCAAGAATACTGGAGTGGGTTGCCACTTCCTTCTCCAGGGGATTGTTCTGACTCAGGGATTAAATCAGCATCTCCTGCATTGGCAAGCAGATTTCTTTACCACTGAGTCACCTGAGAAGCCCCAAGTAATTGTTAATGGTAAATAAAGTGGAAGATTTCCCCCACCCCGACCCCACCCCCACATCCCAAGCATTGTTAGTTGTAAAAAAGTGGTTGTCAAGACTTCCCTGGCGGACTGGTCCAGTGGCTAAGACTCCATGCTTCTAATGCAGGGGGCCTGGGTTCAATCCCTGGTTGGGGAACTAGATCCCACATGCTGAGATTAAGAGTTCTCGTGAAAGAACGTGAAAATCGCTCAGTCGTGTCCAGCTCTTTGTGACCCCATGGGCTCTACACTCCATGAAATTCTCCAGGCGAGAATACTGGAGTGGTTAGCCATTCCCTTCTCCAGGCAATCTTCCCAACCCAGGGATCGAACCCAGGTCTCCTGCATTGCAGGTGGATTCTTTACCAGTTGAGCCACCAGGGAAGCCCCCCAGAATGTGGAATGCTTCATGCATTTGCGTGTTGTATGTGCTGCCGTAGCAAGCACAAGAGTTCCCATACTGCAACTAAAAAAAAAGATTTGAGCACCTCAAGGAAGATGGAATATCCTGCGTGCCACAGCTAAGATCTGGTACAGCCAAATAAATAAGTAAACATAGCTTCAAAAAAAATAATAAAGTGGAAGTGGATGATGTAAAACAGTAATCTCCATAAAAAAGCTTCGTGGCCTCCCTTTGTAAGCTCGGTGTACAGAAATCCAGCGATTCCTCAAGCTCATCAAGCCTTGGCCCTGAGTGTCTCCCAGTTGCGTTAATTTCTGCTCTGTGTTCTGGCGCACTAAGATTCTATCATTGTCATGTTGATAAATGTATTACCATTGGCACCTGACCCTGTTCTGATCTTAATCCCCTGGGTAGCGCATTGGCTCACAGAGTCCTTTTCTTCCTCTGTCTCGTGAAGATTTTAGAGTGATGAATCTTCATGTGGATCCATTGACTCAACATGCTGGGTTCATGAGAGCTCTTCAGCCTAGAAACTTCATTCCTAGGAAGCTATGTCTTCCCTTCCCCTCTTTTTCTTTGATCTCTTGAGGATTACTATTCTTCCAATTTTAGAACTTCTAGAATGGTTCTAAGGCAAGCTTTTTTCTCCCATGTAGGTTGCATCTCTTTATTCTTGGAAAATGTCCTCAAGATTAGATTTCATCCTTTTCTTTCTTTTTTAATGCTTTTATTTGTTTAGCCATGTGGGTCTTAGCTGTGGCATGAGGAGTATTTTTCCCCACCTCAGAATTAGTAGATTACTTAACAGTTTCAGGAAGAGTATAATTTATAAAAGTACTTTTGAATGATGTTGTTAGGAAGATAGCAAGAGGAATTATTTGCTTAGCACAAAATGATTTCTTTAAATTCAACTTGATAATGTTCTTTCCACTGCAAGTATTTTTTCCCCAAACTCCGTAACCGTCCCTCCTTTACCCTCTCCCACTTTGCCTGCCCACCCTTGACACCATAAGTTCCTTCTCTGAGTCTCCTTTTGTTTTTTTAAGTTAAGTTCATTTGTATCATTTTGGATTCCACATATAAGGGATGTCATATGACATTTCTCCTTATCTGTCTGACTGCCTTCACTCAGTGTAGCATGCAGAATCTTTATTTGTGGCATATGGGATCTAGTTACCTGACCAGGGCTGGAACTTGGGTCCCCTGCATTGGGAGCGAAGAGTCTTAGCCACTGGACCATCAGTGGCTAGATTTCACCTTGTTACTATATTTTTAATTTCTAAGAACTGATTTGTGTTCTAAACATGCCATTCTTTTTTTTTTTTTTTTGGCCAAGCTGTTCAGCTGGTGGGATCTTAAGTTTCTCAACCAGGGAGACAGAACCTAGGCTGTCTGCAGTGAAAGTGTGGAGTCCTCACTGCTGGACTGCCAGGGAATTCCCATGACCTTGGAATTGACGCAATAAATTTTGGTGAGCAGGACTGTTTTCTGGAAGGATCAGAAGTAAATTCTGTCATCTGGATTTTATTATTCATCTAAGCAGTGGATTCTGTCACACTGTAGATTTGTAGAAAAGTTGTCTTCACAAGTAAATTGGAATTCATGTGAATACAGGTTAAATAAATTTATTCCTACTGCAAGTGTACATTTTTGCTTTGCAAGTATTTTTGAAGCCAGTCTAAATAGTCTAGTCGATCCTTTTTTTTTTTTGGCTGCACTGGGTCTTTGTTGCTTCCTATGCAGGTTCTCCAGTTTGGTGTGGAGGCTTCTCACTGCAGTCAGTCCTCTCGTTGCAGGGCATGGACTCTAGCATGTGGGCTCAGTAGTTGGGACCCGCAGGCTTCCTTGCCTTGCCACATGTGGGCTCTTCCTGGACCAGAGATTGAACCCATGTCTCCTGCATTGGCAGGTAGATTCTTAACCACCGGACCACCAGGGAAGTCCCTAGTTGACCTTTTAATTTTATACATATATAAAACTTACCTAGTTTTAGAATACCAGGGAAGCCTGGTAGTTATATAACTATATATATATATATATATATATATATATATATATATATATATAGGGCTTCCCTGGTAGTCAAGAATACTCCTGCAATGCAAGAGACTTGGGTTTGATCCCTGGGTTGGGAAGATCCCCTGGAGAAGGGAAAGGCTACCCACTCCAGTATTCTGGCTTGGAGAATTCCAGGGACAGAGGAGCCTGGCAGGCTACATGGGGTCTCAAAGAGTTGGTCACAATTGAGCGATTTTCACTTTCACGTTTCATAGATATATATTTCCTTTTAAACACTTTATTATTATGTATGATTACAGTGAAAGTTGGTGGGAAAAGAATAGATTTCAATATGTTCATTTGTTTAAATGTTTAAAGTCACTCAGTTGTGTCTGACTCTTTGCAACCCCGTGGACCGTAGCCCACAGAGGCTCCTCCATCCATGGGATTCTCCAGGCAAGAATACTGCAGTGGGTTGCCATTTCCTTCTCCAGGGGATCTTTCCAACCCAGGGATCGAACCCAGGTATCCCACACTGCAGGCAGACGCTTTAACCTCTGAACCACCAGGGGAGCCCCCAGATTTCAATATATTAACTCAAATTAAGAAACTGTGAAAGAGACAGCTGCACCAATTAAATCTATCAATAGGAATTTAATTCCTTGCTATTTAGAGGCCACCAGGAACTCGTGTGGTCAAACTAAGTTAGGTTTCTTTAGCCTGTTATACTAAAGGAGGATTCTAGCACGGGTGACTCAGTAACGGGGAGGTGGGAGGGCTTTATTATAGGATTTGTGCTTATGCGGGTGATTCTGAGAAAACAAAGGAGTCATCACCAGACTGGATGCTGAAGAAATGAGGGCAGTTCTGTGAGTGGACAGCTTGCGGTTTCTGTTCAGGAGGCAAGGAGATGGAAGCTGGGTGAAACTGTCCTGAAAGAAGCAGGAATTGTCCTTAGGAGACAGTTCAGTCCATGGAGACGTTCAGTTATTTTTACAGTTTCAGAAGTTGTGCTCTGGCCATATGAGGCGGTTGATCACTTGGAATGTGGCTGATCCTATTTGAGATGTGTTCTTCATGTGAAAATACTCAGTCCAAAAAGGAATGTAAATATTTTCCTAATATTTTTTCATTGTTAGCACATATGGGCATAACTGGACTAGATAAAATATAGATACAGGGTTAGATAAAATATATCAAAATGAACCTCAGCTGTTTAGTATTATTCGTTTTAATGTGATTACTAGAAAAATTAAAGTTGGGAGTTCCCTGGTGGTCCAGTGGTTCGGACTTAGCACTTTCAATGCCAAGGGTGAGGGTTGATCCCTAGTTGGGCAGCTAAGATCCTGCAAGCCACACGGTGCAGTCAACAAGAAAGAAAGACCCCCCCTCAAAAAAAAAGGAAGTGAGGGAGAGAGAAAGGCAGGAAGGGAAGAAGAAGGAAGTGTGACGGAAGAAGGAAATTTAAAGTCTTGTGTGTGGCTTGCTGGTGGCGCACATCCGTTTCAGATGAGCAGCAGCAGTCAGCCAGTGGGTCTTCTCAGTGTGAACCTTCAGTTAGCCTCTCCCTCCCACTCCTTTGGAGAAGGACTTTCCAGGCAAATCATTCTCTTCTGAAACATCCAGAGGCGCCTCAGGTTAATTACTGCTAGTGCAAGATGATGCTTCTCTTGTCAGGATGCATTTCTGAGAAACTGATGGTAAAAGGGCATTCTTGCTTTGTATAGGCGTATTTTTTCAAAGGATTCTTTTAAAATGAGACTTAAGTATATTTAAAGCAGTATTTCTCAACCTTCGCACCACTGCCTTGCCCAGCTAAGTCTTTTTTTTGTAACTCATCCCCTCCCCCCAACATTTTTATAGCAGAGATATACTGTGCACCAATTTATATAATATGGTGCCTCTGTTCGTCTGTCTCTACATATTGTGCTGTGCTCAGTCTCAGCCATGCAACCCCAAGGACTGGAGCCCACCAGGCAAGAATACTGGAGTGGGTTGCCATTTCATCCTCCAGGGGATCTTCCGGACCCAGCTGAACTCTTGTCTTCTGGGTCTCCTGCATTATAGGCAGATTCTTTACCTACTGAGGCATCAGGGAAGCCGTGTGTGTGTGTGTGTGTGTGTGTGTGTGTGTGTGTGTTTAAAATATGTGCTTCCTATGTAAAAGAATAAGGTCAACTATGAACCAATTTTTACCCCATTGGGAAGTGGATAGTTTAGGCATAATAGCTAACATTTATTATGTTTCTCAAATACACTTGGTAGTGCTTAAGACACCATTAGCGTTAGTGGTGTCTTTATTCTCCCATGAGTTGAAGCCCAGAGAGTTAGAAGAATTCCTTACTCCTGGCCACACTGCTATCAGAAGAACCAAAACTACAACTTGTTTTTAAGACTTTGCAATCTTCTTTAGACCAAACCAAATGCGAAGGTTCAGAGTCTTAAGAAGAATAAAGGATTTGAACACAAGGCACTCAGGAAAGAATTTGTTTCCTGTGCCAACACCTGACCAGATTTGGTAGTGCAACACCTTTTTGCTTATTTGCTAATTTTTAGAAGATTACACTTTGACGTGAATCCGCTTTCAGCTTGCTAGTTTATGATTTAGACTGCCTTGCATTTTAAAAATTTCTTTTATTTGGGGCTGCGCTGAGTCTGTTGCTGTGAGAGGACTTTCTCTAGCTGTGGCCGGCAGGGACTACTCTCTAGCTGCAGTGGCCTTTCTTGCTGCGAAGCACAGGCTCTGGGTGGACAGGCTTCAGTAGCTGCTACTCTATGGGGCTCAGTAGTTGAGACGCATTGGCTTAGTTGCTCCGTGGCATGTGGAATCTTCCTGGACCAGGGATCGAACCCATGTCCCCTGCATCAGCAGGCGAATTCTTTGGACTACCAGGGAAACCCCAGGTCTGCCTTGCATTTTTAATGGAATCGGAGGTATCGCTGGAAGGTTCAAGGTCTGGCAGTGCGGGTCCCCTCTGTGCAGCAACCACAGCTGGCTATCGGATGTGCTTGCCCTATAGCCGTGAGAGTAACAGAGCTTGTTGTAGAAGATTTGTAAAGTGTAGGAAGATATCAGGACAGAAATTGCCCATAATTCCACTATGGCTGGTTTTTGATAGCTTTCTTTTGGGGCCTTTTTTCGCTCAGCCTCACTTATGTGAACATATTTTAGAAAGCAAAATGAAGATTGTATTGACCATATAGTTTATATACTGAACAAAGAGGTATGTGGCTTTCTATATCAATGTAAGCATTTCTCCATGTCATTAACTGCTTCAGACATATTGTTTTGCAAGATAGTCCAGTGAAGAGTTAAATAAACTATTTTCCTAGTATTGGGACACTTAAGTTCTTTAACTATATTATACGTCCCAGGCAGTTAAAATTTTCATATATAAATTTATACTTTGATTTGGTATAGCTAATAAAAGTAGAATTGCCGAGTCGAATAATAAAACATGTGAACTCAACAAGAGGAGAAATAAACTTATTCTATATCACTTTTATTATTTGGATTGAGTTTTTTTAATATTTAATTCCCCCCCCCCTTTTTTTTGATAAATTGTCTTGTTAAGTGACTTTTAAATCCCCCTTAGCTTTTCTGTTGTATTACAATAGTCCCTTTGAGGAACTAGTCTTCAGATTATTTGTCTGGAGGATTTTGAATCAAAATAACCATGTCTACACAAACATGTCCAATTCAGCTGGACCATAAAATTCAATTAACTGGTATTTGCCTGTGTTCATAGCAAAGGAGCAGAGAAGACTTGAAAATACACTGAGCCCAGGAGAACCTGCCCGATGTCATTTAATTCAGTGTATAGTTTCATCTTCATGGTTATTAGTTGGCAGCAACTTCTAACTCAACCCAAGATGATCTCTTTGAAGCATTTTAAAGGAGCAACAGTGCAGAGAGGCTCCTTTAGATTGCATCTGCCCTTTGCAGCCAGAGGAAAAGCAGCCTCACTGGGTTTGGGTTTATTTTCCTCTGAATGTAAAGCTGGGGTGAAAAGAAAAATGAAAGGAGGGGTGATGGGTGTTAGGAGTGGATTTGGGGTGAGTCCAAGTCTCCAGTTCCTGATGCTCGATCCCTGGGTCAGAAAGATTCCCCTGGAGGAGGAAATGGCACCCCACTCCTGTGTTCTTGCCTGGAGAACCCCATGGACAGAGGAGCCTGGCGGGCTACTGTCCATGGGGTCGCAGAGTTGGACATGACCGAATCGACTTAGCATGTATGCACAAGTCCCTAGTTCCTGACGACGCTCACGTGTAGGTTAAATGCCTCCTTGGAGGAAGTTAACGAACCTCGCATCTGTGCTGACCCTGGTGTCTCGGTCTCTTTTGCCCACCTGTCCAGCCTCGCTGGGCTGCAAGGCTTCCTGAGTTCTCGTCCTGAGTCACTGCTTTGTGATGTGCACACATCCCCCTATTCCTGCTATTTCCGCCTCCGAGTCCTCTCCACCTGGGGCTTCCAAAGGAGCAGAGAAGACTTGAAAATACACTGAGCCCAGGAGAACCTGCCCGATGTCATTTAATTCAGTGTATAGTTTCATCTTCATGGTTATTAGTTGGCAGCAACTTCTAACTCAACCCAAGATGATCTCTTTGAAGCATTTTAAAGGAGCAACAGTGCAGAGAGGCTCCTTTAGATTGCATCTGCCCTTTGCAGCCAGAGGAAAAGCAGCCTCACTGGGTTTGGGTTTATTTTCCTCTGAATGTAAAGCTGGGGTGAAAAGAAAAATGAAAGGAGGGGTGATGGGTGTTAGGAGTGGATTTGGGGTGAGTCCAAGTCTCCAGTTCCTGATGCTCGATCCCTGGGTCAGAAAGATTCCCCTGGAGGAGGAAATGGCACCCCACTCCTGTGTTCTGCCTGGAGAACCCCATGGACAGAGGAGCCTGGCGGGCTACTGTCCATGGGGTCGCAGAGTTGGACATGACCGAATCGACTTAGCATGTATGCACAAGTCCCTAGTTCCTGACGACGCTCACGTGTAGGTTAAATGCCTCCTTGGAGGAAGTTAACGAACCTCGCATCTGTGCTGACCCTGGTGTCTCGGTCTCTTTTGCCCACCTGTCCAGCCTCGCTGGGCTGCAAGGCTTCCTGAGTTCTCGTCCTGAGTCACTGCTTTGTGATGTGCACACATCCCCCTATTCCTGCTATTTCCGCCTCCGAGTCCTCTCCACCTGGGGCTTCCTCTAGCCTCTGTCCATTCTCAGTGTTGCAGGCCTCTGACCTCACCTGCTGCATTCCACGCGGATGATCTCAGAGACGTGAGTGCTGCCAGCTTTTGACCCTTTCCTCACCTTGGTCACCATGGTTTCCATCGATTTTATTTCTACAGCGCCTTTCTCATTGTCGTTACTGCCCAGTTACTTTTTCTAAATCACAGTTCAAACTGTGTGACACTAGCTGTGCTCCAAAGCCTCTGATGGTTTCCTGCAGCCTCCAGAACTCACATGAAGTTCTTTTTTCTTGAAAAAGAAAACAAAGGTTTTATGAGATATCACCCACACATCCTGCAGGTTGACCCATTTAAAGTATATGTGTTTTTGGTTTTTAGTATATTCATAGAAATGTACAACCATCAGCACAGTCAATTTAGGACATTTTCATATCATGGCAAAGAACCTCCATACCTGTTAGCAGCCTCTCTCTCCAGCTCTCTGGGTCTGAGTAACTGCTAGTCCATTTTTCTGTCCTTATAGATTTGCCTGTTCCCGATGTAATCAAATAATATGTCAACACACCAATGTACGAGGGTCCAGTTTCTTTCTTTGTTATCTTGTCGGTCTTTTTGATTATAGCCAGTGTGATGGAGAAGTGAGTGTGATGGAGAAGGCACTGGCACCCCACTCCAGCACTCTTGCCTGGAAAATCCCATGGACGGAGGGAGCCTGGTGGGCTGCAGTCCATGGGGTCACTAAGAGTTGGACAGGACTGAGCGACTTCACTTTCACTTTTCACTTTCATGCACTAGAGAAGGAAATGGCAATCCACTCCAGTGTTCTTGCCTGGAGAATCCCAGGGACGGGGGAGCCTGGTGGGCTGCCGTCCACGGGGTCGCACAGAGTCAGACACGACTGAAGCGACGCAGCAACAGCAGCAGCAGCAGCAGCAGTGAGTGTGAGTTGGTATCTCACTGTGGTTTTGTTTGCATTTTCCTAATGGCTCATAACCTTGAGCATCTTTTCATGTGCCTGTTTGTGTTGTCCTCCTTAGAGCAATGTCCATTCAGATCCTCCATCATTTAAAAAATATGTTTATTATCTTTGTTGTGGTACATGGACTTTCTAGTTGTGGTGTGCAGGCTCTCTAGCTGTGGCCCAAGAGTGAGATCTTAGTTCCCTGACCAGGCATTGAATCCAGGCTGCGGCAATAAAAGAACCGAGTCTTAACCACATGACCACCAGGGAATCCAGATCATTTTTTAAAAAATTGGGTTGTTACAATGTTCTTACGATGCCATTCAGGTCCCTTCATCCTCTGGCCTCCAATGTGGTATGTCTTATCTCATCTCGACTTATCACTTCTGTCCCTTCCTGCTCCCGGTCTCCCCAAGCTAACTGAGCCTGTGCCTTTCTGAAGTCACATCAGTCCTGTCTGACTCTGTGCAACCCCATGGACTGCAGCCTACCAGGCTCCTCCATCCACGGATTTTCCAGGCAAGAGTACTGGAGTGGGGTGCCATTGCCTTCTCCAAAAGAACTCACTAATGCCCCCTAAGTGCCCCGTTTCTGCCTCTCCCCATGCCGCCACTCTGCAGGACTGCCTTTGTCTGCATATCCTCAGGTCGGGCTGCCCCCTCGAATCTCCCATCATTTCAGAGGCTAGCTCAGACGTTACTTGAAGTGGGCTATATTGAAGTGACCCCACTTCTTCCCTTGGAAATGTTTACCACCCAAGACTGAGGTCCCCAAGGGTAAGGACAGTATCCAACTGTATCCCCAGGGGCTTAGCACAATTAACCTAGAGCTAGAACTTGGTAAATATTTGTTGAATGAACCAGGAAGTTTGAGGAAAACACTTTTTTTCCCTCCAATCATCCACTCATTTAGGATACTGGTAAACGTTTTCCCATCATTTGTGCTTTGGGTGATGATGATTCCTCCAGAAATTCTGATGTAACAAAAAGAAGCAAATAAGGAATGGAAGTGATAACCAAAGCAGGTTGCCTGCATTGTACACTCACCTGGGGTCTGATCTTTACTCCATCCAGCTTCTATCCTTACTGATGACTTTTCTCTGTAAATCCAAGACACACAGAGGCTTCTCGGGCAGCTGTGCCACACGCCCTGTCCTTGATTACTCTTTGAGGTGGAGATCCAACAAGGACTGTCTGCTAAGAGAGGTGACAGCTTGCCACATGATCTCTTGCTTGGCCTCCAGGTTTCAACTGCCTCTTTAAGAATATCAAGTCCGCTGTGTTGGTGTCTTCACCAATGTCATAAAAAGAAAGAAAAAGTTCAGGCAACCAAAGCTGAATATAAATACATTTACCTTTTAAATGTTTTAAGTAGACCTTACATCTGTGATATTTCTCCATCCCGATGATGTTTCTTCCATCCAGATGATACCTCCCTGTTGTTAGAATATGGACTTTTATTTATTTCAAAAAATCATTTTCAGCCACACTGCACAGGTACAGGAGGGTCTTAGTCCCCTGACCCGGGATGGAGCCCATGCCTCCTGCGGTGGGAGCGCCACGGAAGCCCCAGCATTTGGATTTTTAGAAAGGAGAGGAGCTGGTGGCACAGTCAAGCAAGGTCAGAAGCGACAGATCCACCTAGAAGTTTGACTGCCCTTGAGGCGGCCCCAGGTGACAGTCATCTGCTGCCCCCAGCAGCTGGTGCTGAGAAATGAGGCGGCTGAGGCCTCAGCTCCCTGGGGAGCCCAGGCTGGTGCGCACATTTTGGAAGCTTGAATGTTGACCGCTCCTGTCATGAGGCCAGCAGGGCAGCCCGCAGAGCCGGCCTTCTCCCTGATCTTGCACAACTAAGGACTCTCCGGGGTTGGGGGTGGGGGGTGGCGGGGATAGATAGGGCCAGGGAGCAGAAGAAGGCATAGCTGCTCTGACCCCTTGGCTACAGAGAACTCTGGAGGGACAATGGGCAACATTTCACACGACCAGAGGGACTGTCATTGAAGCGATTTGTGAACCAAAGTGAAGGCTCCTCGAGGGAACATAAAGGGTTAGGAGGCTGCTCGGTGGCCCTCTCTGGGAATCAGCTCCCAGGCGTCAGGACAAGGCGCATCACTGCTGTTCCCAAGCGGACGTTTGTCTAGGCTGGGTGTTAGCGGAAATATAAGGGGGAGGTCGGGTCTAGAGAGAGGCAGAAGATGGTTTTTTCAACGAGCTCTGATCGCCAGCAGCGGTGCCGCCTTAACCTTGTTCAGTGCAGGCCTGATATGGTGCCTGGCGCCCCCTCGCGGCCAGAGGGAACAACGACGTGTCATGCCTGCCTGCCTGTCTGCGCTTTTTGGATTTTTTTTGGTAATTCTGTTCCCCTCCTCCCTCCTCTTTTTCTGTGCCCACTCTGGTCCACCCAAGACCCCCACCTTTCTCCCTGGCCCTGGAGCAGGGATGAGCAAGAGCTTCACTGTCTGAAGAAAAGTAAAACCTACCTTTTGTTTACTTAGAGGGAGCACCTGTATTAATGGGGTCAGACAGGCAAGGCATGAAGTAATAAAGAGGAAAAGGCTGGAAAAAAGGGAAACAAAACCCAGGGGACCTAAACAGACCTGTGCTAACAGAAAATTAACATGGGAGAAAATGTGTCAAAAATGTGTCAATAAGAACCCTCCAACTTACCAGTTATCCTGTGTCTTTATACAGAATAAATCTGAAATTGCATTGAAAAAAAGATTTTACAAATGTAGGGCTGCTTGAAAATTTTTGAGTTTTAAATATCGGCTCTGACTGATTTTCATGCTGTGTGTCTGTTAGCTAACTTCTACCATTAAGAAAAAAGTAATGTTCAAATATTTAGGTTTTTTCTTTTTTTTAAGTTGCCTTGATTAAGTGTTGAAGACACATGTTCGCCTTGTAACAGCCCTTCTCAAAGAGTTCAGGAAACAAGACAACTGAGGGTTGCCAACCCCAAATCAGTGCAGTGCGTGTGTGAAGCAGATGGTGAAAATATAAAATCTATAAGTGCTAAAAGGGAACAGCATTTTTGCACCTCATCAGCTCTAAACAAACATAAGGATACAGAACACAGTGTGTGTGTGTGTGTGTGTGTGTGTGTGTGTGTGTGTGTGTGTTTAATGGCGGTAAAATTTAATGTCTTTAAGTAATATTAAAAAGCTGAGCCACAGAAGTATGTCGGTGCCAGGAATGAAGTAACGGTTTAGATAAAATGCTGCTGACTCTGGTCTTATTCATCCTAGCAACTCTGAAACCCTCCCTGGGTCTCCGCAGAGCCTTACTGACCACGAACAGAGGCCAGCTACGGGGAGGGTGCCTCTCCTTTAAAGCGAAACACATGACTCGCGAGCGCGGTGCCAAGTCCCCGGAGCGCAGGGAGGGCGGGCCAGCCCCCAGCCCCCCGGCCCGCCGGCCCGGATGGGTGGGTGGGTGGAGGGCTGGGTGGGTCCTCGTATAATTAGCCGGGGAAAGGCAGCCTCAGTCCGCTTTTGGATGCAGCTCCGACGGCACCTCTGGTTTTCCCTGATCTTCCGAGGGTGGCCTGGCGCTGAGCTCTTTGCTGATCCCAGCGTAGGCTGCGGTGGGGGCCCGCTGGCAAGACCCCCTGCGGCTCCGGCCGCCTGCCCTAGGAGGTCGAGGCTCGCCTTCTCTCTGCTCGAAGGTGCGCTGTGCGATGGTGCTGGGCGTCCTCACGATCACAGGTGAGGAGGAGGCTGGGTCTGCTTATGTTCTGCCTCCCTGGCAGGTGGAGGAGCCTGCCCTTGGCCTGGGGTGGGATTGAAGGGTGGTGCAGGGCAACTGGCTCGACGCAGCCTGATGGACCCCTGCTTCTCTCGCTGTGCTATTTGATCCGAAGAGCATTCTCTCTCTTTGGCTCAGCCAGCGCTTTCTTCTTGCCCGTGCAGGAATCTTCCTGATGCCCAGGGGAGACCTGGAATGTTTGTGTGTGTGTGTGTGTAAGGGATTGACCCTCTCGCCTTGGTGGAGGGAAAGGACAGCCCCACCTGAACAGAAGATCCATGTGGAATGGGGTGAATTTGAACACAGATTGTGACTGCCTGCCTGCCTGCTATAGTCATGGAAAAAAGTAAATTCTTGTTGAGAAATTGCAGTATTTGGTATTTTGACCTGCTTATTATAACTTTCAATGAAGGATCATCTAGGGGACTACAATGTTAGCTATGGTTTATGTGGTGGTTTCAATAAAGCCATAGTTACTATAAAATTAGTGACTAACATAAGCTTACTTTCTAGAAATCTGGCTGTGAATGTGAATGATAATATATCATAGCCATCTCTAGCAAATAAGTTACAGATATCAAACTTTTGGAATGTACTCAGGACTCCTCTAACTTGTCATTTGATCCTTTCATGCAGTTTTACTGTAGCTTCAGTCCTTAGGAATTTGCTTGTTTGCTCCCCCTTTCTGCCTTTTCTCCCCTCATCAAAAATTAAACTCCACCTACTAATTTAGGTTTATAAGACCAGCTCCTCTCTAAATATTTGAGATCATTGCTCTCCAAATAAATGTTTTCTTAAAAGCGCAGTGCAGCATTTCTAAGACTTAAATTTTTTCTCAATGCAATTGCCTCCGCAAAGCCTTCTCCTCCTCTGGAATTTGAAATGAATGTGAAAATTTAGTGAAACAAAAAATACCTTTCACTTCCTATAGATTAGCTTGTTTACTTTGAGATTTCCTTAACATTCCTTCCCCAAGTTAACTCAGCTAGCCTTTAACTTGTGTGAACATTTACCTGATGCCTAAAAAAGTCTTTTTAAAATTATTAGACTATACAACATTTGAAAATTTAAAAATACAAAATTCATTTTTTTCCAGATCATTAAGTTTTCTGTGAATGAGATATAAAAATGCTCAACCCTGGGTCTGCTGTCTGGGAGTGTGGTTTGTGGGGTGTCACAGCCGAAAGTGGGGTTTCCATGATGATGACTTTTTCTGAGTGCTTTTTGTGTGTAGTACCATCTTTATCATATTCACTATTTGATGAGTTTGTCACATGCTGAGTTTCTTATGGGGAAGAAATGTTGTCCTTTTTAGCAAAAATTGAGTTCATCAACTTGATATGCTTGTGAAGTAAAAGTCACTCAGTCTTGTCCAACTCTTTGTGACCCATGGACTGTAGCCCACCAGGCTTCTCTGTCCATGGAATTCTCCAGGCAAGAATACTGGAGTGGGTGTTACTTGAGGGGGCTTTTTAAAATTGGTTCAGATCATCCTAAAGGAATGATCCTAATGGACTGCCAAATGTTTTAGGTAGCTGTGTTGATTGCTTCCTGAGTTTTACTTTTATTACAATGTTGACATGAAGGATGTGACAGAATATGGTACTTTTTCCTGGTTAAAACAAAGTATGCAGAAAATCTTAAACTCCAAAGCTTTAATCAAAACAACCATTTTATAGTAGAAGTTAAGATTAAAAAGGAATTTTCGCTGTCTTCTTAAAAATAATTTTATTTACTTATTTTTGGCAGCGCTGGGTCTTCCTTGCTGTGATGGCTTGGATTTTCTCTAGTTGGGGCGAGTAGGGGCGACTCTCTGGTTGCGGTGTGCGGGCTTTTCAGTTCGGTAGCGTCTCTTTTTGTCGGGCCCCGGGCTCTAGAGCACAGACTCAATAGTTGTGGCACACGGACTTAGTTGCTCCTTGGCCTGTGGGATCTTCCCGGATCAGGGGTGGAACCCATGTCTCCTGCATTGGCGGGCAGATTCTTTATCACCAAGCCACCAGGGAAGCCCCCTGCCTTTTTTTTTTTCCCCTCTGCAAGTTATTTTACCGAGGAAGATTTGCAATCAGTATTCTGTAAATAGCTGGTCCGAATCCCGAAAATCAATGTAGACTTTTAGAATTAGCATTCATCATTGATTGACTAGCACAAGGTTTCTTGACACTTAGGCATTGCTCATTTAAATAATGTAGAAGAAAGTTACTCTTGGCTTCTTTAGTGAGAAGGCCTTAACGTGAGAAGGTATTTCAATTCACAATTAATACTAATTGGGCAGGATTGATGACATTTTTAATAGGAATTGGACAGGTTTGCTGACATTTTTGTAGAACTGCGTAGGAATGAGTTTTAATTTTGTAAAGGAGGGGAAAGCTGTCAGCTAATATTGACCATTATTGTCCCCTCCCTAGACCTTGTGCACACACCCTCCTGAAATGAATATAACAAACTCTGAAGCAGGAGATGATTGATTTTTCACATCACATGCCTTTCCTGAAGTCTCCCTCACACTGTGTTAGCAGTGGCCTTAGTTTAAAAAAGTAGAAAGTAGAGACCTCCCTGGGAGTTAAGTGGTTAACACTCTGTGTCCCCAGTACAAGGGGCATGGGTTCGAGCCCGGTGAGCAAACTAAGATCCCACTTGCCATGTGACATGACCAAGAAAATGAAGTAATTAGCCTCCAATTAAAATAAATAAATTTATATTAAAAAAACTAGAAAATAATGATTGAACATGACGATGATGAAAGAGGTATCATCTTTCCACCTGTATATCAGTGATATGGTAGCCAAAAAAAAGACTGTTTTGAATTTGGAAAATACCGCTCCTGTTTTCCCTAACTCACACACATTGTTGAGACTAAACAGAGAATATCATGAGGAATTAAGGCAACAGTATTCTTGATCTCTAAAGGAGAGTGGGAAGACTCCTCCAGTATCACGCCAGTTCTCGATTATTGTTAAGGCATATCTTCATGCAAATCATTTTATAGGATTAAAAAAATACCACCTCCACCCCCCTGCCCACACACGCGGCTGCTTCTCTCTGCCAAGGGACTTGTGAGACATGAAATTAATTACCTCACAACTCTGGCTCAGTAACTGCCTTGTACCGAGTTCCCACTCTAGTGGCTATTATCATTATTTCCCACAATAATTCTGCAAAAGGTGGTTACCTAATAATCCCCTTTTTATCATGAAAACTCATTTTCTCTTGGTATTCCCAGCTACTAAGAAGCACAGCTGTGGAGTCATTTATAAAGGACCTTTTCCTCTTATAAAGGATGATACTGGTTTTGTGGTGCACACAATTTCACACACCGGCTCAGATGCAAAAGGGACCAGGGAATGTCCGTATCCGAGCCTCTATGCTCCTGTACTGGCCTTTCCTTCTCTGAATTTTAAACTCAGTTACACATCTCCTGGAGGCTTTTGTGGTTGATGAGGATTAGAACGAGGGGAGTTGGTTCGGTGTGTAAGATATAAAGGATGGATTTAGAATGTGGAGAATTCCTGGAGAAATTCCAGGACAATGCTGCAAATCGTGGGGGAAAGCTAACTAGTTCCAGATGTCACAGCACGCAGTCCTGAAGTGCTTGGGGACTGCACAGAGCTGGTTATACTAAACCAAAAAAAAAAAAAAAATCAATGTTATAACTGTATTCGAGATGCACTTTTCCTCTGTCAAACACAGTCAAGTTTGGATAAAAACGTTAACATTTTGTAATCTATAATATGACATATTCTTAAAAGTTTTTTTTTTCTTTTAAACCTCTGAAATAAAAGAAAATAAGTCATATTTTCATCACTTAATCACTGAGTATTTGGAAGAGTAAGAAAAGAAAGTCGAGCCTGCAGATTTTGGACTCACAACTGGTTCTTGCATTTTCTGGAGATTGGGGTGGGAGCTGTCTGTGTGGGGATTAGGGCAGGGGACTGTATCTTTAAACCTTTTGGGATCAGGGACCCTTTGAATCTTGGGAGGTGGGGGATTATATTTTTTCAAGAAAAATGTATATTTGCTCATACTCATCATAGACCTCTTGTGAGTGATTTTATAAATTGGGATTGACTGGATATTTATCAGCAGATAAACACAGTTTGGTAGAAGATGACACCAAAATAGGAAAAGCTTTGACAGTTCTCTGCCAAAGTTGAATTTCAGGAAATGCTTTCAAATTTGGGTTTCTTTTGATATGACTAAAGATACAGCTGTTCATATATTTTCAAGTTTATTTCACTTCACTAATGTTCAAGTGCCTTGGTAGAGTTTATTAAACTGTTCAAACTATTAAGCAACTCAGATTACTATTGTCACAGATTTGAAGTATTGTCCTATAAAGTAGTAACTGAAGCTAGTTTATACTTCTAAAAATTAAAATGCAGTGGTGGAAGGATATACACCAGCTATCACTTTTCTTCTCCATTTCACTTTCCACACTGTTTTCTTTAAGGAGATCTTTCATTCATCTTAGAAAAACCTAGCAACAAACAAAAAGCTTACTCAGAGTCTTTGTTTTGACAAGACAACTTCAGAAACTGTACTATCACTTTACCTGGGACCTCCCTATATCCTTCCTGCATCTACAAAGCTACATTCATCCTAAGGAAACTTCTTCTAGGTCATATGCAGAGGTGTCTCAGACAGTAAAGAATCTGCCTGCAATGTAGAATACCCAGGTTCAATCCCTGGGTTGGGAAGATCTCCAGAAGAAGGAAATGGCAACCCACTCGAGTATTCTTGCCTGGAGAATCCCATGGACAGAGGAGCATAGTGAGCTACAGTCTATGGGGTCACAAAGAGTCAGACATGATTGAGTGACTAACACTTTCAAATGAGTTAAAGAACTTTCTACATCATTTTTTAAATCACCTTTTTCTTTTCCAAGTAATGTTTCCAGCATATTGACACTGTCTCACGAAGACACATGACTAGAATCTTCTCCCAGGAAAGAACAGAAATATGTCATTTTTATGCTGATGTTTACTTAAGAAGCAAGACCTGTTGCTTCCCCAAGTGGCTTTAGTGGAAAAACATGTTGACAACACCGTGTAACTGGTAAGACTATGTTTAGCGTGCTGCTGATCAGTGTGTGGATCAGGAAGGACTGTAGTCTTTCCTCACCCTTTGAAGTGCATTGATGAGCAGGGCTGCATGAAGATGAAAATATCTCCCAGTCCTGCCTCCCAGAGCCCTTCCCCACTGATACTCGGACCAACTCCTTTCCCCAGCCTTTTGACCATCTCTGATGCCCAGTGAGAATGTGGAGTTTCTAGGTGAACTGTAGCATCACCGAATATGTGAGCACCTTGTTTGGCTTTATGGACATTCAAGAGACTTTCAGTATTAATAGCAGCATTCTGGAAAATGTCTGGATAATTCAGCATTCTGCAGGAGGGACAGTTATGCATTATATCAGAAAGGCTCAGCCTAAAACCAGTTATCTTGTGGAAGGACTTTTTGGGTGCCAGGAAAGTACATTTCCAAATCAATGGTGCTTAGATAATCAAGCTTTTTTGATTTTCCTCTTCCTATCCCATTGGACAAATCTAAAGGCAGACCGTAATTCCATAGGGAGCTGATGTCAATAGAGCAGGGGACGACTTCCCTGGTGGCCTAGGGGTTAAGGATCTGCCTGCCAATGCAGGGGAAACGCTTCGATCCCTGATCCAGAAAATGCTTCCATCCCTGATCCAGAAAGATCCCATGTGCTGTGGTGCAACTAAGCTCCAATGCCACAACTACTGAAACCCGAGCACCTAGAGCCAGGGCTCTGCAACCAGAGAGAGCCAGTGCCCAGTAAGGAAGACCCAGTGCAACCAAAAAAAAAATTTGAAAAAAATTAGAGCAGAGATTTTGAAGTCATTTAACAGTGAATATATTAATGGTTGGGGGGGAAGTAATTGTGTTAATGAAATGCTCGTTAGTGTGGTTGTGAATAGATTCTGCCATGCTCTGTCCAAATAGGCAGACACTGGGTCTTTCCTGGAAGCTGTCACCGCGCCCCCCACACCCTGCCCCCATCACAATCTGCCTCCTGTCACTCAGCAGCTTCCCTGACTCCCCAGAGCAAACCTGCTGGCCTGGTCCCTTCTCTCTGCCACCCTTCATTTTTGGGCGATTCTTTTATATGTGTAACAGCCACCCAGTTTGCTGACCAAGCTAAGATCTTTGAACTCGCTCAGAACCTGCCTGCAGACTAGAAATGTTTCTCATTGAAACACCTTAGAGGAGCTTTCTGCTGACCACGAACTGGAAGGTGGGCACGACATTTGGCAGTCTCCCAACCTCCACCTTTAGCCTGAACCTGGGAAATGTGAGGTGATGCTGCTGGATACAGTGTAGATTTGGGGGCTGGGAAAGCAGGGAGGGTGAGGAAGGGAGATCCACACAGAAAGAAAGGCTTGGTCACCTATGATCCATAACTTGGTCCAAAATGGGGTAGAAAGATCTTGTCTTTTCATGGTGCAAATAAAAAGAACAGGTAGAGAGCTAACTCCAGAGAAGGCAATGGCACCCTACTCCAGTACTCTTGCCTGGAAAATCCCATGGGCAGAGGAGCCTGGTAGGCTCCAGTCCATGGGGTCGCTAAGAGTCAGACACGACTGAGTGACTTCACTTTCACTTTTCGTTTTCATTCATTGGAGAAGGAAATGGCAACCCACTCCAGTGTTCTTGCCTGGAGAATCCCAGGGACAGGGGAGCCTGGTGGGCTGCCGTCTATGGGGTCGCAGAGTCAGACATGACTGAAGCAACTTAGCAACAGCAGCAGCAGCAGCAGAGAGCTAACTCAGAATGCACTTTTCCTCCCTCAAAGTCCTTGTGTTGGGAGTCAAAGAGATAAAAACATGTGTGATGTGGCATTCGACTTCTCAGAACTTTAAAGAGGAGCTGAACTTGATGCGTTGATGGTTTCCATAGCATCTTGTGGTCCTGAAGTCTAGGAGTGTCTCAAGGCTTACTGGTTCTCGAGAGCGGAAGGTTGCTCACGACTGCCCTCTTCTGTTCAAAAGCTCGTTCCTGGGTTTGGACAATGACTTTATACACATGAGTGCAATAAGGAAAAATGGAACCAACAGAAATTGTCTAAAAGCAAGGAGACATAAAAATGCAACCATTTGAAGACTATTAAATAATTTATCCAGAAGAAGATACAGATATTAATAGTGATTATCACTGGACATTCCCTCGTGGCTCAGATAATGAGCCACCATCCCTTGGTGGTAAAGAATCTGCCTGCCATGTGGGAGACCCGGGTTCGATCCCTGGTCAGGAAGATCGCCTAGAGAAGGGAATGGCAACCCACTCCAGTATTCTCACCTAGAGAATTCCATGGACTCAGGAGCCTGGCGGGCTTCAGTCTGTGGGGTTGCGAAGAGTCAGACATGACTGAACGACTAACACTTTCAACAGTTACTGCTGGACATTGTCTTATGGATGTTACTCTCAATTTTCTGTATTTTTAAATCTTCAGCAGTTTATATAGATGACTGTTGGAATTGGTAAAAAGTA
>SJYC01016906.1:0-27757 GCA_006408675.1 Madoqua kirkii
CGCAGAGTCAGACATGACTGAAGCAACTTAGCAACAGCAGCAGCAGCAGCAGAGAGCTAACTCAGAATGCACTTTTCCTCCCTCAAAGTCCTTGTGTTGGGAGTCAAAGAGATAAAAACATGTGTGATGTGGCATTCGACTTCTCAGAACTTTAAAGAGGAGCTGAACTTGATGCGTTGATGGTTTCCATAGCATCTTGTGGTCCTGAAGTCTAGGAGTGTCTCAAGGCTTACTGGTTCTCGAGAGCGGAAGGTTGCTCACGACTGCCCTCTTCTGTTCAAAAGCTCGTTCCTGGGTTTGGACAATGACTTTATACACATGAGTGCAATAAGGAAAAATGGAACCAACAGAAATTGTCTAAAAGCAAGGAGACATAAAAATGCAACCATTTGAAGACTATTAAATAATTTATCCAGAAGAAGATACAGATATTAATAGTGATTATCACTGGACATTCCCTCGTGGCTCAGATAATGAGCCACCATCCCTTGGTGGTAAAGAATCTGCCTGCCATGTGGGAGACCCGGGTTCGATCCCTGGTCAGGAAGATCGCCTAGAGAAGGGAATGGCAACCCACTCCAGTATTCTCACCTAGAGAATTCCATGGACTCAGGAGCCTGGCGGGCTTCAGTCTGTGGGGTTGCGAAGAGTCAGACATGACTGAACGACTAACACTTTCAACAGTTACTGCTGGACATTGTCTTATGGATGTTACTCTCAATTTTCTGTATTTTTAAATCTTCAGCAGTTTATATAGATGACTGTTGGAATTGGTAAAAAGTAATTAAAACTTCTGAGGAAAACAATAAAACAAAAAAAAGCCGTTCTGATGGCCTTTGTTTTATTTTTATGTGTTACCCTCCTAACTAGCCTTTTCAGGGAGTAGTTCAGGGCACCCATGTTATAGGTGAGGACGCTGAGGACAGAAACTCCAAGAATTGTGCCCAAGGACCCAGTTCTGTACGTGGTGCAGCTGAAATGGAAGCGCCAGTCTATCTCAAGAACTTCTGGTCTTTGATCTCCTTCCTTTCTACCTGAATTCTGTCTCTTCTTTGAAAGGTGGGAGAAGAATTTGGCAGTTACTTAATCACTGATAAAAATTTGTATTATGGTATATTGTGTGAGGCAAGGAGCCAGGAGTGTAAACCATTACCCTCTCCATTTTTGTTGTTTTATTTTTATTAGTCATCTGCACTTGTTTATGCTTCTGAGTGTTTAAAATAACTTAGAGAAAGTAACAAAATTAAAAGTAGTTCAGGGCACATCATGTACCTTTTGCCTAAATTCACCTAACATTTTGTCTCATTTGCTTCATTATTTATTCTTTTCGTCTATGTTGGAAAACAAAACAAAGAAAAAATTGCATACAGCAGCTTCCCTGGCTTAGTGGTAAAGAATCCACCTGCCAACGCAGGAAACACGAGTTCCATCCCTGATCTGAGAGGACCTCACGTGCCTTGGAGCGACTGGGGCTGTAATGATTGAGCCTGTGCTCGAGAGCCTGGGAGCCGCAGCTCCTGACGTTTGCACGGCCTAGAGCCTGTGCTTCGTAACGAGA
Organism: Madoqua kirkii; assembly: GCA_006408675.1. Taxonomy (NCBI): domain Eukaryota; kingdom Metazoa; phylum Chordata; class Mammalia; order Artiodactyla; family Bovidae; genus Madoqua; species Madoqua kirkii. The sequence goes on from SJYC01016906.1 coordinate 1,559, forward strand.
GAAGCCACCACAAAGAAAAGCCGTCACAGCAACTAGAGAGAGGTTTTCGCAGCAGTGAAGACCCAGCAAACCGCCCCCGCCAAAAGCAAACAGCATACAAGGACTTCCTGGTATTCCAGTGGTTAAGACCCCAAGCTCCCAACGCAGGTGGCCCGCGTTCGATCCCTAGTCGGGGAACTCGATCCCACATGCCACAACTAAGGATCCCACATGCTGCAACTAAGACCCAGAGCAGCCAGATAAATTTTTTTTTTTAAAGCAGCATCCAGGTTCCTGTTATGTCTTCCGTAGGTATGAGATGTGAAGCTTTCTGAACCATTTGAGAGTAAGTTACACACATCATGGTTCTTTACTCCTAAATGCTTCAGTCGTGTTTCCTAAGAATAGAGATATTTCCTGTAGTAACCATAATACCGTTATCAGTATCAGATATTTGCATTGTCACAATACAATCTGCCATTCTTTTCCAATCTTCTCAGTTATTTAATAATGTCCCCTTTAGCATTACAAGATCCAGCCTCAGGTGAGATGTCCTCATCTCTTTGGCCTCTTTTAATCTGGAACATTTGTGTAGCCTTTGTCTTTTAGATATTGACATGTTCAAAGCGTGTAGTCCTCCTCTGGTTTCTACCATCCCCATTTTGTGTGTGTTTTCTGTTAATTGAATTTAGGTTGTGCGTCCTTCGCCACACGTGACGTTGTGTCTTCCTCAGGGTATTGTAGACAGTGTCCATCTGTCCCTCATAGGTTGATGTTAAGTTGTCTGATTTCTCCATCCTTTCAACTATTAGACATGTAAATATCCTGCCTAACTCTCACCACTGCCCCCTCCTCCATTTAGCTCCCACTGGTTCTTTCTTTATCCAGTCTTTACCTTGACAAAGTGACGAAATGATGGTCAGGTGATCTTTGATTTTTTTTTTTATTATTGACGTAGAGTTGAGGTACAAGATGACATAAGTTACAGGTGTGCTCAGGTGATCTTTTGAACCATTATCTGGGTCAGAAGAGTCAGTAGGATATATGTGTTCTTTCTTTTTTTAAACTATGACCATAACCATGAAAAAAACTGATTATTCTGGAAATAGAATTTGAACTGCTGTCCACATCAGACATACAGCAGTGGTTTCTTTAGATGTTCAGTTCAGTTCAGTTCAGTTGCTCAGTCATGTCTGACTCTTTGTGACCCCATGAATTGTAGCATGCCAGGCCTCCCTGTTCATCACCAACTCCGGAGTTCACCCAAACTTATGTCCTTCCAGTTGGTGATGCCATCCAGCCATCTCATCCTCTGTCGTCCCCTTCTCCTGCCCCCAATCCCTCCCAGCATCAGAGTCTCTTCCAGTGAGTCAACTCTCCTCATGAGGTGGCCAAAGTATTGGAGTTTCAGCTGCAGCATCAGTCCTTCCAAAGAACACTCATGGCTGATCTCCTTGCAGTCCAAGGGACTCTTAAGAGTCTTCTCCGACACCATAGTTCAAAAGCATCCATTTTTCCATGCTCAGCTTTCTTCACAGTCCAACTCTCAAAATCATACATGACCACTGGAAAAACCATAGCCTTGACTAGACAGACCTTTGTTGGCATGTCTAAATACTTTTTCTTATCATAAGTGTCATCTATAAATAATAACACTTATAATTTATGACATATGGAGAATAATAATTTTAATGCTTTGAAAATTCACGGGGTTTATTTTTCTTTTAGAAAGACTAAATAAATAAATAAAAAACAAACTCTGAGGACTTCCCTAGTGGTCCAGTGGCTAAGACTCCATATTCCCAATGCAGGGGAGCCAGGTTTAATCCTTGGTCAGGGAACTTGATCCCACATGCTGAAACTGAGTTTTCAGGCCAAAACTAAAACGAAAAAAAAATTAAAGACAAACTTTGTTTATTATTTTATAAAAATAATAAATAAATAATATTATAAGTAAGAATAATAATTTCTTAGAGCAGTCTTAGGTTTGCAGCAGTGATGAGTGGAAAATACAGAGCGTATCTGTACACTCCTTATCCCCCGCCTAAGCATAGTCTCTCCCGCTATCAACATCCCTTACCAGAGTGGGACATCTGTTACCATCCTCAGCCTGCTTGGCATCATCATGACCCAGAGTCCTTCATTTACATTAGAGTTCTCTCTTGGTGTGTACATTCTGTGGGTTTGAATAGATATATGTGAAATGCATCTACCATTGGAGTATCATGCAGAATAGTTTCACTGTCCTAAAAAAGTCCTCTGTGCTCTGCCTGTTCATCCCACCCTCCTCCCCACCTCTGGCAGCACTGATCTTTTTATTGTCTCCACAAATTGGCCTTTCCCAGAATGTCATACAGTTGGAATTGTACAGTGTGTAGCCTTTTCAGATTGGCCTCTTTCACTTAGTCATATGCACTTACTAAGGTTCCTCCATGTCTTCATTTGCTAGCTCATCGTTAGTGCTGAATAATGTTTTATTGCCTGGATATACTAGCTTATTTATTCATTTACGTAATGAAGAACATCTTGGTTGCATCTAGGTTTTTGCAGTTAGGAATAAAGCTGCTAGAAACACCCACCAGCAGGTTCTTGTATGAACATGGTTACAACTCATACCGACGTGGGTATCAGTAAATACCAAGGATATATGGGTAAATACCAAGAAGCAGGATTGCTAGATCATATGGTAAGAGCATGTTTAATTTTGCAAGACACTGCCCTGCTGTCTTCCAAAGTGGCTGTGCCATTTTCCATTTCCCACAAGCATTTTTGAAGTCAGTTTATTTCCCTGTAAACCAATTGGTCTTTTCCAATGAGTTGGCTCTTCATATCAGGTGGCCAAAGCATGGGAAAGATTGAGGGCAAGAGGAGAAGGGGGCAGAAGAGGATGAGATGGTTAGATAGCATCACCAACTCAGTGGACATGAACTTGAGCAAACTCCAGGAGATAGTAAAGGACAAGGAAGCCTGGCATGCTGCAGTCCTAGACACTGAGTTGGACACAATTTAGCCACTGAACAAACAAAACCAGTCGGAGGGACCAGGTGACCTCTACCTTTCAGCTCTAAGGCTTTATGATCGGAAATGATAGCTTGGTAATGGGAACCTGCACGAGGTCCTCACTTTTGATTTTAATACTCAGGAAATTAAAGCACTTACCACCAGAGCAGAGACATTACTTTGCCAACAAAGGCCCATCTTGTCAAGGCTATGGTTTTTCCGGTGGTCATATATGGATGTGAGAGTTGGACTATAAAGAAAGCTGAGTGCAGAAGAACTGATGCTTTTGAACTGTGGTGTTGGAGAAGATTCTTGAGAGTCCCTTGGACTGCAAGGAGATCCAACCAGTCCATCCTAAAGGAGATCAGTCCTGGGTGTTCATTGGAAGGACTGATGCTGCAGCTGAAACTCCAATCCTTTGGCCACCTGATGCGAAGAACTGACTCATTTGAAAAGACACTGATGCTGGGAAAGATTGGGGGCAGGAGCAGGGGACGACAGAGGATGAATGAGATGGTTAGGTGGCATCACCAACTCCATGGATATGAGCTTGGGTAAACTTCGCGAATTGGTGATGGACAGGGAGGCCTAGCGTGCTGTGGTCCGTGGGGTCGCATAGAGTCGGACACGACTGAACGACTGAACTGAACCACCAAACCAACCCATGTAGGGATGCCTGCCACGCCCCGGGCCTCTGTTAGGCAGTGTGGGTTTTGTATCAACTACTGGAAGACATATAGTATGAATATGAGAGAGGGGTGGATCAGGAATGCAGCGGCAGAGAGGTTTGGGCGCCTCTGGCTGGGGAGATCTGGCGGGGTTTTGGTGTGTGTGCTGGAGTCTGAGTGTGCTTAAATTGGAGGACCGACCCCGGTGAGGGTGATGGTGTGTTGGGGGGTGGCTCCTCGCAGGCTGGCGAGGAGGCTGCGCCCTCTGTGACGCCCCAGGCGGCCCCCAGGGGGCGCCCTCGTCAGCGGCGTGGCCCGGGGTCGGCAGCCAGTCTCCATCCAGCGATGGGGCAGCCGGGGGCAGACGGCTGGGCCTCCGGGGCCTCTGTCGGCCTGCCCCTGCCGGCCAGTGGCGCGCGCCATGCCCTGGTGGAGCAGCCTCTGCTGTGAGTAGCGCGCGCCCCGCGCCCCCCGCGCCCCCAGTGGCGGTTCGCCCTGCGTCCAGAGGGCAGGATCACGTGGAGCGCCCCGCGACGGGGCGGTTAGTGCGGTGTGTGGGTTTCCATCCTTCCTCTTTGCTCCGATCAAACCGCTGACCCGAGAGCCCGTTGGTGGTGGTGGAGGGGGTGGTGTTAGGAAGGGACAGCCCAGGATGCCTGCATGCCAAGGATACAGAACCATCTTCTGGGCTCCACCGGGTTTGCCGAGGCCCCCAAGGGGCAGGGCTTCCCCTGGGGCCTGTGGAACAGGTGGAGCTCCCACTGCCAGCATCTAAATTGGAGAGTGAAAAACAACCGCAGCGTGAGGGAGGCCCCAGGCTGCAGGTTGCTTCTTGCCAGAAAGGGGCACCTCCGGGAAGACAAGGACATAGAAGATTAAATGGTGGTCAAGGTTGGGATAAAGATTGTGCGGCGTGGGGTCCCCTGGGAAGGTCTTTGTCTGGGAGGTGGGCGGGAGGCGAGGTAGAAAACGATACAGTCTTCCCCTCCAAAAAAATTACAGGTTGCCCCCACTGGAGAGCCTGGAGACAGCTGAGCGAACCTGGGGGTGCTGAACAGGATGGAAGGGGCCTTGCCCCTTGCGCTGCGGCACGTGTTGTGATGGCCAAGAAATACCAAAGGAGCTTGTGAAAGTGGATCTAGGTCTCACTCCCAGTTGAGTGGGCAGCCATGTGGTCACACGTGGTTTGAGTCTGGTTCCAGACCTCTGAATTGCAAGCCTGAGATCAAAGTTGGCTTATTTTTTACTGAAATGTAGTTGATTTACAATGTTGTGTTGGTTTCAGGTGTACAGCAAAGCAAATCAGTTACACATACATGTATCCAATAAAAAAGTTGGCTTATGTGTTAGAACATAATTGAAGCCTTGGCTGGCAGGCTAGGTAGTTTAGATTATCCTATAGGTCCTGGAATCCTTAGGGAAGTTTGAAACCTTACCTTCCTAATGTGATCAGAGGTGGGTAGTGGAATGGGGCTTCTCTGTGAGGACTGTACAGGTCCAGCTGGGGCGGAAGGCAAGTGGAGTTGGGTTTGTCCAGCCTTTTGCAGAAAGCAGAGAGGTACCATCTGGGTCCGCAGGGGCCCTGCCCAATCTGAAAGATTGTTCTGACAGTAGTAGTTCCTAGGATCACTTAAGTCCAAAGAGACTGCAGACCAGTTAGGATCTTAAAAAATTTCCTGTGATCCAAATACTCTCCTCTTTTACTGGGTTCAGCCATATATCACTCTAACAAGAACATGTGAACATTGCTAGGCTATAACAGAACCTTCAATAGCGATTTTGTTCTGCCAGTTGGCTGCTGTTCTTCTTTGCCTCCCAAGTTTTGACTGTAAACATTCCAGTCATCCCAGAGTTTTATAAGAAGTTCGGATTGAAATGCAGATTAGAAGCATGGAGTGGGGAAGTAGGGCAAAAATGATGTGTATAATACCTGCTGTCTCCCACTCTGTTAGCAGAGTGTCTCTGCTTTTTTTAATGGTTTCTGGAGAGGTTAGTTAATAAGTATTTTTACCTCACTCTTGCTGGCAGGAAAGTTATATGTGGATGCGTTGCTAGTAAAATTAGTATAATAGAGTTTATTATTGGGATTTGACTTTTTCTTCCAGTATATTTCCAGTGATACCATCCACCTTTAAAAAAAAAAGGTCACATCTCTTGTGTTGCATTCAAAGCATTTCCAGAAAGTTCTCTTGTGATTATGCTTTTATAATTGGGAAAATTTGTATAGTAGTTCATGGAAATCCACTTAACTTCAAGAATTTTTAGACTTAAGAGCTGGTTTATAATAGGAACAAATGAAAACTTAGAGCATTTTCTTCTTATTTCAGAAAATTATACATACTTTTAAAAAAATAATGGGAGGAGAGTGTTCCCAGAAGATTCTGACTTAAAAGAATGTCAGGGTTGGGTATGTTGGACAGTCTGTCACATATGTCTAGATTTTTCTCTCTCTTGGGATATTTGCCTCAGTATTTAATGTGGGCTGTAATTTTTCCTTTATTGTTTACAAAATCTAAAGTTGGTCACCAAGGTGTATTTTCAAGTGATTTTTTTATCACCCAGGGAACTTTCCCCCAAAATTTGTTTATGAAAAAATTTTAAGGTATTATAATTAACATTTACCATCTTGCCTAATCGTACCTCCATCCCTCCATCCATTCATGAATCCATCCTTTTTTTAAAAATAACTTATCTATTGGGTCTTCTTGATGCATGAGCTTTTCTCTGGTTGCAGCAAGTGGGAGCTGTTCTGTAGTTGCAGTGCATGGGCTTCTCATTCTGGGGCTCCTTCTGTTGGGGAGCATGGGCTCCAGGGTACACAGGCTTCAGTAGTTGAGGTCCCAGGGCTCCGCAGTTGCAGTTCCAGGCTCTAGAGCACAAACTCAGTAGTTGAGGCACTTGGGCTTGATTGCTCTGTGGCCTGTGGGCTGTTCCTGAACCAGGGATCAAACCTGTGTCTCCGGCACCGGCCTGCAGATTCTTTACCCTGAGCCCCAGGGACAACTGCATCTTCCTTCTTTTTTATGTGTTTCAGAGTAAGTTGCAGGTATCAGTATGCTTCACTCCTGAACGCTTCAAGTATGCATGTCATTAACCAGAGTTTAGGATTTGTTTCTTAAAGTGACTCTCTTTCTTAAGAAAAAGAGAAGGAAAAACTACCCTTTAAGAAGAGCACTTGAAATGAATCAAACTCATTTGTCTTCCTAAAATGTCTATCTAAAATGTTCAGTTTGAGGAGTTCCCTGGTAGCCTACAGGTTGGGATTCAGGCTTTCCTTGCCTTGGCCTAGGTTCAGTACCTGGTCGGGAAACTGAGATCCTGCCTGCGTGGTGTAGTGCCCCCCTAAAAGAAATTGTTTACTAGTTAAGATGTTCATTTTGGTTTTATTTTTGTTTGTCTAATGCTGCTTTAGATTCTGACTGATAACAATGAGAAAAAAGTGAGAATTGCCTGATTCTCAAAACTCTTACAGAGAAGCCGGGGCACTGTCACAAGGCCCCACCCACCCCCGTCGCGTGTGGTTAGGGCTAGAGCACCTCCTTGGCTGCTATCATTATCTGAGACTATCCAAAAAACTTGGTCATGTTAGAAAAGAAAAAGCAAGGGGAAAAGAACCTATGGGTAAGGTGTGTGTGGGCGTGTGTGCTCAGTCACAAAGTTGTGACCTCGCACTCTTGCAACCCCATGGACTGTAGCCCACCAGGCTCCTCTGTCCATGGAATTTTCCAGGCAAGAATACTGGAATGGGTTGCCACTTCCTTCTCCAGGGGATCTTCCCAACCCAGGGATCGAACCCAGGTCTCCCACACTGCAGGCAAATTCTTTAGCAGCTGAGTTACCCGGGAAGCCCCTAGGATATACCACATATGGCACAGTATGAAGCATGTTCAGACAGGACTCTGGTCTTTACTTGGGTGGTTCTTAGGAAAATAGGTTAGTAATATTTCACATAAAGAATACAATTATTTTCATGGAAAAATAAGATGATGTAAATTGGATGATGGATTTGGAGATGCAAATTGTTTCTGTATTTCCAAAGAATTTATTTATTTCAAATACTTATTGCTATGTTCCAAGCACTGGTATCTAAACTGGTTAAATATATTGTTACAACATTATTGGGACATTTTTGTGTGTCAATTTTAATTGACGTTTTTATTTATTACGGAAAGCAATCAGTTCAGTTCAGTTGCTCAGCTGTATTCGACTCTGCGACTCCATGGACCAAAGCACACTAGGCTTTTCTGTCCTTTACCATCTCCCAGAGCATGCTCAAACTCATGTCCATTGAGTCAGTGATACTATCCAACCATCTTTATCCTCTGTCATCCCCTTCTCCTCCTGCCTTTAATCTTTCCCTTTCCTTTAATCTTTCCTTTAATCTCATTGGGTCTTTTCCAGTGAGTCAGTTCTTCACATCAGGTGGCCAAAGTATTGGAGCTTCAGCTTCAGCACGAGTCCTTCCAGTGAATATTCAGGGTGGATTCCCTTCAGGATGGACTGGTTAGATCTCCTTGCAGTCCAAGGGATTGTCAAGAGTCTTCTCCAGCACCACAGTTAAAAGCATCAATTCTTCAGCACTCATCTTTCTTTATAGTCCAACTCTCACATCCATATGTGACTACTGGAAAAACCATAGCTTTGACTAGATGGACCTTTGCTAGCAAAGCAATGTCTTTGCTTTTTAATAAGCTGTCTAGGTTGGTCATAGCTTTTCTTCCAAGGAGCAAGCATCTTTTAATTTCACAGCTGCAGTCACCATCTGCAGTGATTTTGGAGGCCCCCCCCAAAATAAAGTAATACTAACTAGAAAAACAAACAATAGCAATACTAAGTAGAAAATTTTAAAAATTTGGACAAGTAAAACTAAAGTATGTTACATGCTCATCCTCTAGAAGTCATATGTGAACGGTGTGTGTGTGTGAGAGAGAGAGAGAGACAGAGTTTTTAAACCAAAGTGAGGTCATAGTATATAGACTGTTTGGTATCCTGTTTTTCGTTTTCAGTCAGAATTTCTACCCTTTCATTTCAGTTCATTTCGGTAAAAATGCATCGCCTCTGATCTCAAATCATCTCCCAAGAAGATCCAGAAGAGTCACTGAGCTGACTTGCTCTAACAAATATCCAGCTGAGGTCCAACAGCTGAGTTACCCGGGAAGCCCCTAGGATATACCACATATGGCACAGTATGAAGCATGTTCAGACAGGACTCTGGTCTTTACTTGGGTGGTTCTTAGGAAAATAGGTTAGTAATATTTCACATAAAGAATACAATTATTTTCATGGAAAAATAAGATGATGTAAATTGGATGATGGATTTGGAGATGCAAATTGTTTCTGTATTTCCAAAGAATTTATTTATTTCAAATACTTATTGCTATGTTCCAAGCACTGGTATCTAAACTGGTTAAATATATTGTTACAACATTATTGGGACATTTTTGTGTGTCAATTTTAATTGACGTTTTTATTTATTACGGAAAGCAATCAGTTCAGTTCAGTTGCTCAGCTGTATTCGACTCTGCGACTCCATGGACCAAAGCACACTAGGCTTTTCTGTCCTTTACCATCTCCCAGAGCATGCTCAAACTCATGTCCATTGAGTCAGTGATACTATCCAACCATCTTTATCCTCTGTCATCCCCTTCTCCTCCTGCCTTTAATCTTTCCCTTTCCTTTAATCTTTCCTTTAATCTCATTGGGTCTTTTCCAGTGAGTCAGTTCTTCACATCAGGTGGCCAAAGTATTGGAGCTTCAGCTTCAGCACGAGTCCTTCCAGTGAATATTCAGGGTGGATTCCCTTCAGGATGGACTGGTTAGATCTCCTTGCAGTCCAAGGGATTGTCAAGAGTCTTCTCCAGCACCACAGTTAAAAGCATCAATTCTTCAGCACTCATCTTTCTTTATAGTCCAACTCTCACATCCATATGTGACTACTGGAAAAACCATAGCTTTGACTAGATGGACCTTTGCTAGCAAAGCAATGTCTTTGCTTTTTAATAAGCTGTCTAGGTTGGTCATAGCTTTTCTTCCAAGGAGCAAGCATCTTTTAATTTCACAGCTGCAGTCACCATCTGCAGTGATTTTGGAGGCCCCCCCCAAAATAAAGTAATACTAACTAGAAAAACAAACAATAGCAATACTAAGTAGAAAATTTTAAAAATTTGGACAAGTAAAACTAAAGTATGTTACATGCTCATCCTCTAGAAGTCATATGTGAACGGTGTGTGTGTGTGAGAGAGAGAGAGAGACAGAGTTTTTAAACCAAAGTGAGGTCATAGTATATAGACTGTTTGGTATCCTGTTTTTCGTTTTCAGTCAGAATTTCTACCCTTTCATTTCAGTTCATTTCGGTAAAAATGCATCGCCTCTGATCTCAAATCATCTCCCAAGAAGATCCAGAAGAGTCACTGAGCTGACTTGCTCTAACAAATATCCAGCTGAGGTCCACACTTGGCATCTCTGGTTGTTAGGGTTCTTAATTTTTTAGATTTAGCACATCCCACTCTTTATTAAATCGCATTGACTAGCTTCCTTAACCCCCCAAAAGTTTTAGAATATAAACCTACAGAAAAAATAGAATAAGCACCCCTATACACGTGACCGAAGTCACCATTCACTGATGTTTTATCTCATGCTCTTTCTTCCTCTCTCTCCTCTTCTCACTACCCCCTCATTCTCTCTCCTCAGTCTATTTGAAAGTTATTTTTAGACATCGTTTGTATTTATGTTTGATTTTTGTCTTTTGTGACATTGATATTTCAGTCCAGGCTAGTTATTTTATAGAATGTTCTTCATTGTGGGCTGTTGTCTGACTATTTTCACATGATTTTGTTCTGTTAAACATTTTTGTCAGGAGTACTATGTAGGTGACTTACTGGCCTTCTCAGTGCCTCATATCAGGAAGCATGACAACAGTTTTATCCTGTTATTGGGGATGTTAATTTTGATGGCTTGGTTATGGCAGTGCCTGGAAGATTTCTCCATTGTAAAGGAAGTTGTTCCTTTTGAAATGAAGTCACCTGTGTGTTGATACTCTAAAACTGTAGGTGTGTGACAACGTTTCACCCAAAAGTTTTAGCGTCTTTCGATCCTTGACTGAATGAGTTATTAGAGTAGTGTTATTAAATGTAACTTTTCCCCTAAGTCTGTTGACAAACAGCCAACTGGACATTCTCAAATAAGGCAACCGCTTAAGCTATAGCCAATCAAATAATTTCCTTGCTTTGGTTTCAGACTTCATCTGTAAAAATGTTCCCCCTAACTCTTGTCTTTTTTAAAAAACATTTTTTAGTTATTTATTTGGTTGTGCCTGACCTTAGTTGTGGCATGCAAGGTCTTCTTTGGGTCATGCACGATCTTTTATTGCAGCTCGGGACCCTCAGTGATGCTGTGGCCTCTTACCCATAACTAATTTTTTTTTTTTTTTTTGCTAGTTGAATTTGCTAACTTTCCCTGTAAAACGAACAGAAAGAGCAGAGTAGTACCTTTGAACCTGAATTTTAAAAGGTCATTTGAAAGCTGCCAAATCTGTTGAAATTTACAGATGCTAGTAAGACCCTTACCTGATCTTGATCTTGGAATTGCTGGACTGTTAAATATTCACTGGTCATGGTTTTTAAATATTTAATTTTTTTGAATTATATCATGTGTATCTTTTTCTTCCCCACCACCCTCTCTTTCTGTTAATAGTTGGACAAAGAGAGTCTGAAGATGTGAGTGAAAGGGACTCAGACAAAGAGATGGCTGCTAACTCAGCGGTGGTTCAAGACATCACGAAGGAGGGAAAGGAGGAAATGCCTGAGATGATGGAACCGATCCCTGCCTCGGAAAGCAGCGTGGATGAGCTGATGCAACCCCCTGAGCCCCAGGCTAATGACGTGGGATTTAAGAAGGTGTTCAAGTTTGTCGGCTTCAAATTCACCGTGAAAAAGGATAAGACCGAGAAGTCTGACAGCGTGCAGCTCCTCACCGTCAAGAAGGATGAAAGTGAAGGGGCAGGAGAGTCTGATGGGGCTGGTGACCATCCGGAGCCCAGCCGCGAGACGGGGGATACGACACCCAAAGATGGTGAACTGAAACAGTCCACCGAGAAACCCGAAGAGGCGCCCCGACGTGAGCAGAGCTGCACAGAAATCTCCCTTCAGACCGAGTCTGGTCAAGCAGCTGAGGAAGGCAAAGATGAAGGAGAAGAGAAACAAGAGAAGGAACCCGCTAGACCTGCAGACTCCCCGACTAGTCCCGTGGTCAGCGAAACCGCCTCGCCCTTCAGAAAATTCTTCACTCAAGGCTGGGCAGGCTGGCGCAAAAAGACCAGCTTCAGGAAGCCCCGGGAGGAGGAGCTGGAGGCTTCCGAGAAGAAAAAGGAACAGGAGCCAGAAAAAGCTGAAGAAAATGAGAAGATGGACGAGCCCTGCGAGCAGCCGCCTGCCCAGGAGGGTCCCGAGGGCACCCAGGATGCCAGGCTGTCGGCCGAGTATGAAAAAGTGGAGCTGCCCCCTGAAGACCAAGTGCAGGCACCTCCTGAAGAGAAACCAGCCCCGTTAGCAACCGAAGTGTTTGATGAAAAGGTCGAGATTGTCGCCGAAGTCCACGTTAGCACTGTAGAGAAGGACCAGGAAGAGGCGAAAGCCGAAGCGGAAGAAACGGCGGAGCTCTCGCCGCCCGAAAGTCGACCGAGATGAGCGCCGACCTTCAGGAAGCCGAGTCTGCCGAGATGCTGAAGACGGAGGAGGATGCGGGCGCCCTGAGCGGGGACCACTCCCAGGCCACCGAGCTCAGCGCGGAGGGGAAATCGCCGTCCACGCCCCCCGAGGGCACCGTGAGGGAGGCCGAAATGCTGTCCTCGCAGGAGAGAATGAAGGTGCAGGGAAGCCCTTTGAAGAAACTGTTCACGAGCACCAGCTTGAAAAAGCTGTCTGGAAAGAAACAGAAAGGGAAACGAGGCGGTGACGAGGAGTCCGGGGAGCAGCCCCCAGCCTCCGTGGATTCTCCCGACAGTCCAGACGAACCGAAGGGCGGCGAGAGCTCAGCCTCGTCTCCCGAAGAGCCCGAGGAGATCACCTGCCTGGAGAAAGAGGTGGCCGAGGCCCCGGGCCAGGATGGGGAGGCGGAAGAAGGGACCACTTCCGACGGGGAGAAGAAGAGGGAAGGTGGTGTCACCCCCTGGGCATCTTTCAAAAAGATGGTGACACCCAAGAAACGCGTGCGAAGGCTCTCTGAAAGCGATAAGGAGGACGAGGCAGAGAAAGTCAAAAGCGCCACCCTGTCTTCCACGGAGAGCGCGGCCTCTGAAGTGCAGGAAGAGGCCAAAGGGAACGGAGAGGAGCCAAAGCCCGAGGAGCCCAGACGCAAGGTCGACACCTCCGTGTCCTGGGAAGCCCTGATCTGCGTGGGGTCATCCAAGAAGAGAGCCAGAAAAGCATCCTCTTCCGACGATGAGGCAGGGCCGAAACCTCTCGGAGGGGACAGCCAGAGAGCAGAGGAAGGTGGGAGGGACAAGGAGCCGGGCCCAGAGGCAGCCGCTGCCAGTTCCCAGGACCACGAGCAACCGCCGGGAAGCTCCTCACCCGAGCCGGCCGGCAGCCCGTCCGAAGGGGAGGGCGTCTCCACCTGGGAGACCTTTAAAAGACTGGTCACCTCGAGAAAAAAATCGAAGTCAAAAGTGGAAGAGAGGAGTGAAGACTCTGAGCTGGGTCTGGTGCAGAACATGCAGCCTCAGAGGCTGAGCCTGGGAAGGAAGAGTCCTGGGTTTCCATCCGGAAGTTTATTCCCGGGCGAAGGAAGAAAAGACCAGATGGGAAGCAGGAGCCAGCCGCCGTCGGAGAGGCGGGGCCCGCGGAGGCCAACGAGGATGATGCGGACATCCCAGCCGTGGTCCCTCTGTCTGAATACGACGCGGTGGAAAGAGAGAAAACCGAAGCCCAGCAAGCCCCCAAGAGCCAGGAGGGGCCCGAGCAGACGCAGGCGGATGTTGACGTGTCGGAGGAGCTCAGTGCGAGCCTGGTTCACACCGTGTCAGTGGCTGTCGTGGACGGGACAAGGGCCATTACCAACATCGAAGAAAGGGCGCCCTCCTGGATTTCGGCTTCGGTGACAGAACCGCTGGAACAAGCCGAAGGCGAAGCCACACCACCAAGCGAGGAGGTGCTTGAAAAAGTCGTCGCGGAGGAAACCCCCATCGTGACCAAAGCGCTGCCAGAGATCCAGGAGGCCGGTGATGACACGATGGCCAGCGAGGTGGAATTAACCTCAGAAGCTGTGACAGCCGCCGAAACCACAGAGGCCTCTGGTGCGGAAGAGACCACCGACATGGTTTCGGCTGTCTCTCAGTTAACTGACTCTCCAGACACCACCGAGGAAGCGACACCCGTGCAAGAGGTGGAGGGCGGCATGCCCGATGCGGAGGACCAGGCGAGAAGGACCCAAGAGGTGCTGCAGGCCGTTGCAGAAAAAGTTAGAGAAGAGTCACAGCTGCCAGATGACACCATCCAGACAACCCAGAAAGGGCAAGCAAAAATACTGGAGAAAGTGGAAGAGGCCGAGGAGGGTTCTCAGGCCCTAGATCTGAAGGAAATGATGGATGGAGCATCCAAAGTGCTTGTCCAAGGTACTGAAACTGAGACTTTGACACAGGAGAAGGTGGTTGCAGAGGCTGCCTCGGAAAGCTTGGGAGAAGTTCCTCCAGGCACAGACAGTGCAGAGGCTGGGGAGCTGGTGGGCACTTGTCTGCCTGAAACCGGGACTGGGGTAGAAGCAGAGACTGCCCCAGAGCAGGCTGTTGCTCCTGACTCAGCTGAAACCCTCACGGACAGTGAGACCAATGGGAGCACCCCAGTAGCAGATCTTGACGCTTCAAATCTAAGCCAGCCAGACAAGATCATGGGTGTCCGTGAAGATGGTGAGGTTCCAGCCGGCACTCAGTCCCAGGTCCCTGAAGGTGAGGTGCCTCCTGCGCCGAAAGAGCTGCCTGCAGCGTCTTCTGATTTTCAGTCGCAGGAATCGGCTTCGGTGACAGAACCGCTGGAACAAGCCGAAGGCGAAGCCACACCACCAAGCGAGGAGGTGCTTGAAAAAGTCGTCGCGGAGGAAACCCCCATCGTGACCAAAGCGCTGCCAGAGATCCAGGAGGCCGGTGATGACACGATGGCCAGCGAGGTGGAATTAACCTCAGAAGCTGTGACAGCCGCCGAAACCACAGAGGCCTCTGGTGCGGAAGAGACCACCGACATGGTTTCGGCTGTCTCTCAGTTAACTGACTCTCCAGACACCACCGAGGAAGCGACACCCGTGCAAGAGGTGGAGGGCGGCATGCCCGATGCGGAGGACCAGGCGAGAAGGACCCAAGAGGTGCTGCAGGCCGTTGCAGAAAAAGTTAGAGAAGAGTCACAGCTGCCAGATGACACCATCCAGACAACCCAGAAAGGGCAAGCAAAAATACTGGAGAAAGTGGAAGAGGCCGAGGAGGGTTCTCAGGCCCTAGATCTGAAGGAAATGATGGATGGAGCATCCAAAGTGCTTGTCCAAGGTACTGAAACTGAGACTTTGACACAGGAGAAGGTGGTTGCAGAGGCTGCCTCGGAAAGCTTGGGAGAAGTTCCTCCAGGCACAGACAGTGCAGAGGCTGGGGAGCTGGCGGGCACTTGTCTGCCTGAAACCGGGACTGGGGTAGAAGCAGAGACTGCCCCAGAGCAGGCTGTTGCTCCTGACTCAGCTGAAACCCTCACGGACAGTGAGACCAATGGGAGCACCCCAGTAGCAGATCTTGACGCTTCAAATCTAAGCCAGCCAGACAAGATCATGGGTGTCCGTGAAGATGGTGAGGTTCCAGCCGGCACTCAGTCCCAGGTCCCTGAAGGTGAGGTGCCTCCTGCGCCGAAAGAGCTGCCTGCAGCGTCTTCTGATTTTCAGTCGCAGGAGGAAAGGTCTTCAAAGATGGCAGAGGGTCTAGAACACACAGATGAAGAGGAGGGAACAGTGGAGACTGTAGCCATCCTTTCAAAGACTGAGGTGATTCAAGAGACTGGCCAGTGCTCTGATGAGGAAGCCAAAGAAGAACCATCCATGGAAGGACTTGCCGTGTCTGCTGACACAGAAATAACTGAGAAAAAGATAACTGAAGTTGTCCTTGAGGAGGACGTTACTAAGAAAGTTGAATTTCAAGAGAACGATAATATAGAACTCCAGGGTCCTGCTAAGTCTCTTCCAACCCCAGCAGAGAGAGAGATGGTAGTTGAAGGGAGAAGGGAGACAGTGGAAGTGGAGGCAACCGAAGGGAATGAAGAGAAACTTGAGCACGAACCAGCTGTGGCCGTATGTGAAGAGTTCAGTAAGCAACTGGTTCAGACAGAGAATGTCACCATGGTCAACGGGGAAAAGGAAGTCGTCAGTTTTGAAGGACGTTCTCCCCTGCTGGCTTCCGAGGAAGAGGCATGCACGGAAATCTCAGTTCAAAGCTCGGAGGCAGCATTAGCTCTGATAGCTGCAGCCGTGGAGGAGAAGGTCTTAGGAGAAGCTATCAAGATTGTAGAAACAACCGAGGCTTTGAAATCTGCAGAAGCTCATCTAGTACTAGAAGAAGAGTCCTCAGAAAAGACGAAGAATTTCCTGCCCAGCCTGGGGAAGAAGATGTGGCATCCACAGGGACTGAGTCTCAAGCAGAATCAATACCGACGATAGGAAAAGGCATCAGTGCTGACCTGGAAGGAGACGAAACCACATCACAGAAACAGGAGTTGGGTGGAGACGGCGAGCAGGCTGGTGGTCAGGAAGGCAGAGAGAGCAATGCAGGAGAGGAAGACGGCAAGGCGGAAAGTGAGATTTCGAAACTTGAGAAGGAGAGCTGCAGACTTGTACAGAGCGTGATTCAGACAGCCGTTGACCATTTGGGGAGTACAGAAGAAACGGCCACTGATGTCCAGACCCAGGCTCAACTGGCAGAAGTCGACAGCCAGGAAGCTGGGCAGAAAATGGAGAAAGAAGAAAGCGAACCTCAGGCCTGCTGGGTGGATGAAACACAAGCCGTAGAAGCCAAAGAGAAGTCCCCACTAAGCACTGAGGAACACGCGCATCTCAGCGTTTGCAAAGATGCAATTGAAGCTTCAAAGAAGGTGGCAGCCACTAGCATAGAAGGTTCTAGGGTAGACGACCAGCGGCTTGAAGAGGTAGCTCTCCCATCCCAGAAAAAGAGAGAAATCCCTGAAACAGAGTCTGTGCTGCAAGATGATGGCAGTGCTGGGTTTGGAGAAAGAAAGAAGTCATCATTTGAATCCCGAGAAGATGAAAAAGGTGATGCTGCCGGTGACCCTGGAAACCAAACCTCAACCCCAGAGGATGCTGAGCCCTCGGGAGGCTCGACCAAAGAGTCCCTAGATACAAATGGACCCAAACTGAAAGAGAAGGGAGACAGCCAGGAGGAAAAAATGCAGAAGGAGTTGGAAAAAGAGATGAAAACACAAACACAGGAGGAGACACAGAACCAAGAGAGGGATCTGGTGAAACCCGAGCCCACGGAATCCTAAAACATCACGTAAGTAACTTTTTTTTTAAAGTAATTTCCCCCTTCACCCCCCCACCCCCCATTCATATGGCAGATTTGTTATGAGTTCAGATAATTAGGAGTTTACGCAGAACCTACATCTGGGGAAATAACCATCAACCAGACTCGGAGACTCAGGTTAGTTTCCTTTTTCTCATTGACATACTCATCAGTCTTACTGGTGTCCTAAGAGTAGTGACTTCGTTTTACCCCCAGTGTGACTGCTTTCTAAGAAAATAAAGAGGCCTGTGTGTGTCTGCACAAGTGTGCGTTTGTGTATGTGTTTGGCCCAAGGACATAAGAAATATGTTGTGCTCACTCAGCACCATACCAACTAGTTTGTTGCATCTTTAAAAAAATAACTAGAAGTCCAAAGTAGGTTTATACGCTGCTGCTTGAAATGTAATTTATAGCTCTCTGGGAAAAATATTGATTTCTTCCAGCATAGTGACAAGCACTTTAGAAACATTTCTAGTGCATATGAGAGTCTAACTACTGCTGTTTGGTTATGGGTTGGCCAAAAAGTTAATCTGGGTTTTTCTGGAACATCTTATGGAAAAACCCGAACAAACTTTTTGGCCCACTCGATAGCAAAGGACATTGTATTATGGACCCCCTCACCAGACTTCTTTCCTATGGAGTTTAGCCTATGGTTTTCACCATTGGCCTCATCTCACAACTCTTGGTGCTATTGCAGAAAGGAGGGAGGAAAAACAGATTTCCTTTACTTTTGATTCTAACTTCCTTCCACAGTTACACTTGTGTACTTGCAAGATCAGAATGTGAAGACGAGTAGGGGAAGAAATGGAATGCTGCTGACGAGACCAGTCTTTCAGAACTTTGGAAACCGAAGAACAGACACGTCAACTGCGCTTATTTCCCGAGAACCCCTGACAATCCTGAGGCTTCGTCGGGAGCTATAGCCAGATAACATTTCCTCTCGTCAAGACCACACTGACATTTTCCCTCGGTACCATGTAATGTTTCTGATTCAAGGTCCTCAGTTCTTAGCCCGGAACTGGAGTTGGCAATTCTTGGTTCTGCTTCTCAAACTGGAGTATCATTCTTTATGTATTTATATGTATGTTTCAAGTAACCCTCCTTCTGTATCTATTGTATAGTTTTTTTTTCTTAACGTCTAAGGAAATGTACAGCGTAGTGCAATTCCTTTTGTATCACACATTATATGACGGGGCATGCGGCCACGGTGAGGTCTCGGGAAGCTTTCTGCTGCCTCAGTTACAGCCTTTGAAAACAGCTCTCCGGAAATAACATTCCTGATCAGAAGCTCCACCTCTTTTAAAATTCACTAAGGATTAGGTTCATTCAGTATCACTCTGAAATAGGTCACTTTCCTATTATGCATAGTATGCTAAAAATAAAAGGTTTTGGGGTTTTGTTGTTGTTTTTTGTTTTTTGTGTTTTTTTTTGCAGGGGTTGGTGGGGAGACATACAGAATGTCCCATTGTTGCTGGGAAATTTTTCTTCCTAGCCCCCGGGTGGAGGTTGGAAGGAAGTTTTTTTCAGGAGCAGATTAAATTGGAGTCTTTTCTCCTAATTGTTACAGTTGTTTGGACAGATGCTTGTGCTTTCATTTTGAGGCAAAATAGTGAAATGTTTTCACGTTATCAAGAAAAGAATTGACTGCTTTTGAGTCGACCTTACACTCTGGACCCCCATTCACACGCAGCACGAAATAAGTCAGAGTCTTTACAAATGGTATTTTGATAGATGCTGGATTGTTATCTGTGCCATATTTGTGCCCACTCTTTTAAGAACAATGTAGCATTATGTTCATTTGGATAAATTGTGATCTGACAACTGATTTCAATAAAATATTTGCTTCACTTAGATTTGCTGGATTTCTTAGATAATAGGAAGCCTGGGTCCTATGTTTACTGCATCCAAAAAGCAGAGAAGCTAGAACTTTCTAATGTGGTCACTACACAGGTTCACTCGTTTACGTTGGTTTAAGTTTCAGATTAGGAGAAGCCAAGGGCGGAGAGGTCTCCACTGAAATCAACCAGGAGCTTTGCAGATTGAAGGTACTGAAACAATGCTACCATCTGGTGGTGCTTCCTGAAAAAGTTAGTTTTCTTTGTTAATTCGTGTTAATGACAAATGTCTCTAGAAAGACATTTTAAGGCTTACCAGTAAGAATGCTTTGCCTAACAGGTGATCTTGGAAAAAATTCTTCAAGTGGCAAAATGATTTCTAGTTCATGCTAATATACAAAAGATTCTGTCAGACAATTGCTACACGCACAGAACCATCCCCTATCTACTGGAGAGTTTCTACTACTTCATGGGTAGAGAACCGGTCTGGTGTATACACTTAAATTTTACGTAAGCTCAATACTCCAGTTTGAGAACTTAAATTTCACTTGCTGATTAAATTATTTTAAAGCATAACACTCAAGCAAAACTAGAATAGTCCTTTTTTTTTTGAGCCAAAAGACAGCTGTTAAAACTGGAAAGTAGTTTCTCATAAACCAACAAATCTGATTACCAAAAAAAAAAAATTGGCCATATTAGAAATAACCCCTCATGCTAAGAGCATATGGCCTTGCAGTTGGAGAACATTTAATATCCTTTTAGGAGTTATTTGCACATTTAATAGCCACTTGTGCTTAATTACTAAACTTTAAAATCTCCAAATTGAAAAACACCCTCTGATCTGAAGATCTTTCTTTTGTCAGGTTGAAACTTAAAAAAAAACCTAAACACTGTTGTCAATTTCTGAAGATAACTGAGATTTGGAGTTGACAGCAGTTTTTAAGGAGTTCATTTGACTTCTAATTATTGTCTGACTTCCTTTCTATGGCAGGAAGGTCTGTGCTGTTTTGAACAGATTAAAGATTTGTGTAGTTTATGATAATCATTTTGGGGGGTTTAAACTCCATCCTGCCATTCATCCTATTGGCCTTTGTTCTTGGCCAGGTCATTCTAGCCATTACTGTTGGTTTTTCAGTGGCAGCTGCTTGGTGACTGTGATCTTCTGATGTGCCCTGGGTTCCTCTCGTTCCAGTTCTGTACCTGTGTCCGTTAAGCATCATTGTTTTATTAACAGGAGGAATACTATTAGCAGTAGCATGACATACAGTTCTGTATTATAATTTTAAAGCTGCTGTTAAGTTGTGAAGTCCTTAAGCATCAAATGCAAACTGCAGAAGTTGGAGCAAGTGCCTAAACTTTGCTAATTTTTGCATTACTGTGGAGCCATGTACAATGGAAAAGAATGCAAGACTTGTACACTCTTGCCGTTTCTTATACTTGAGGAATATAAAATGTTCCCCCTCAGGTTCTTTTGCTAATGGTACACCCGAGTTGCCTCTCTCTGCCACACAGATAACTTTGTTCCGATATTTTGTTTTGAGATATTGAAGGGCTGGAAATATTAGCTTTCAGTGTAAGCTTCAAGCTTAGCGGTTTTCCTTTAATTTGAGACAATATTTGATTCTTACTTCTGTTTGGGGGGGGTGCAGATTTTTCATTTATCTAAATAAAATGCAACCTAATTAAATACCATGGATTTTCTTTCTGTACTTTCACTTTAATTCAATTTTGATTGTTCTTTACCGTCCTGAGATTCATCACGCATTTCACTTCTACTTTTAACTATACTTAATCATCCCTTGCAACGCTGTCCACAGAGCTTCCGGGGACTGTACAAGTGCACAGAAATCTCTTCAGTGATTCTTAAGCTTTTTGGGTTAGGGACCTCTTTGATTAGACGCTCATTAAGCCTCTGGCTGACCTCCAACCGCACAAATGAGCACAGTTTTATGCGGTTTTTGGATAGCCACACTCTGAAATCCCAACTGGGAACCAGAACCAGAGTTCAGTTCTGTTCAGTTCAGGCACTCAGTCACCCTTATCTGACAGCACGAAAGGAAATGGGCAAGTGCAAGGATTCCCAGAGAGGCTGGCACCTGAATGTGACCAGTGTCACATGGAAGGAAGAAAAGGGAGTCGCTCAGTGGTTGGTGTCTGACTCTACGACCCCGTGGACTGTAGCCCGCCAGTCTCCTCTGTCCATGGAATTCTCCAGGCAAGCATACCGGCATGGGTTGCCATTTCCTCCTCCAGGGGATCTTCGATTGAACCGGGGTCTCCCGCACTGCAGGCAGACGCTTTACCCTCTGAGCCGCCAGGAAGCCCCCTTAGCAATCCATATCCTGTTGTTGGTGTCACATGACTGCACTTCTAATATGGTTCTAGGGATGAATCTGCTGGGCAGCCTGGCACAACCACAACTTTTGTACAAATGTAAGTTCCTCCTCACCACCAAGTTCCTTACCATCTCCACCCTATGGTATATCGCTGGAATTAGGTAAATGACTTGGCCCTCCTTTTATAAACTAGAAAATTGAGATACAGATCACCAGTCCTTATGTGATCACACAGATTGTAGCGAAGGTGACCAGGACTTAGAGGTGGCATTGTAGTGAAAATAGTATAACCACGACTTTTTTTTTAAAGTGTTGTCACAGCTTAGAAATCACCGCCCCCACCCCCACACACTTTTTTGATGTTTAAATGTTACAGGCATCTGTACAGTGCATGCCAAGTTGATTCAGTCATGTTTGACTTTGCGACCGAATGGACCGTAGCCCGCCAGGATGGGATTCTCCAGGCAAGAATACTAGAGTGGGTTGCCATGCCCTCTTCCAGAGGATCTTCCCAACCCAGGGACTGAACCTGAGTCTCCTGCACTGCAGGCGGATTCTTTACCTGCTGAGCTACCAAGGAAGCCCCCATCTGTACAGTATCCAAAGCAATCCTGTGACTTTTTGCATATTTTCCTATTTCTTGCTGACATGAAAAATTTTAACACAAGAGAAGTATTATATCCAACCTTAAGAGAAACTTGCCTATAGATAGTATTCATATTTGGAAACCAGAATTGGAATAATATTTCCTAAATGATGAATTTAGGACTCAATATGTTATTTTCCAACAACAGGATATGATTTGCTAAGTCCTAGCACTAACTCACCCTTCTGCTTTTTCTTGTTTGTTCTAAAACTCCCAAATAACCTGGTATAATTAACAAGCACAAGGAGAATACTTTACATTAGGCTAACTTAAAAACCACATTGTGTTTGCTCCTAATTACGCTTGTTAGCCTCAGAAGCTCTCCTAATTCCGGGAAAAGCAGATGGGGTTGTCTTTAGGACTTGAAACCTGGACACAGAGTTCCTTGTAAAGGCTTTAGGGAAAGGGTATGGCCTCATTGGCCAGTAGACCGTTCTAAAGAGTGGGATTTAAACTAAACTGTTACTAGTTATAACAGAGAAGAGATGCTCTCCTATGATTCCCAAGGCAGTGTTGGGATTCTGCCCCACTCTCCTGTCGAGTTTTGGTTAGGGTCTTAGGGATGTGGTTAATGGTTAGGGTGTTAATGAGTTGGGACCAAAGATACTTGTGATCCTGCAAGGCCCAGGACAACCTTTCTTAAAAAAGGAAGTTTCTACCTAAAATGCCAATGCTTCTAGAGAATTGCTACTCGAGAATTACAGACCAGAGGTTAGGAGGAGACTAGCTAACATGTTACTATAGTAATAGCTGTCATCACCACCACCATCATCATCACCAGCTAGCAAGAGATAATTGTTGTTTAGTCACTAAGTCATGTCCGGCTCTTGCAAGCCCATGGACTGCATCACATCAGGCTCCTCTGTCCGTGGGATTTCCCAGGCAAGAATACTGGAGTGGGTTGCTGTTATGGGAGTATATTAAACTAATGACACTTTGGCTTGGAGAGGTATGGGGGAAATCAGATGGTTAAGAGATGAATTTAACAGGACACAATACCTGATTAACTGTTGGAACAGCGCGGCGTGAAGAATGAAGTTTCTGGGGAATTCTCTGGTGGTCCAGTGGTTAGGACTCAGCGCTTTCACTGCAGTGGCTGAGGTTCAATCCCTGATCGGGGAACTAAGATCCTGCAAGCTGTGCGGCGAGACTAAGAACAGAAACCAACCAACCAAACAAAAAACCCACACAAAAACAAAAACCTTTCAATCCCTTCCCCAAATAAAATGACAAGCCTTGAAAAAAAAAAAAAATGAAGTTTCTGCATTGCCAACCTGGATGTCGAGTCAGAAATTGACTTAGGTAAATGAGCTTCCCTGGTGGCTCAGATGGTAAAGAATCTGCCTACAATACAGGAGACTGGGTTCGATCCCTGGGTCCGGAAGATTCTCTGGAGAAGAAAATGGCAACCCACTCCAGTATTCTTGCCTAGAAGATCCCATGGATAGAGGAGCCTGGTGAGCTACAGTCCGTGGGGTCTCAAAGAGTCAGATATGATTGAGCCACTGACACGCACTGAAATGGGTAGAGGTGGGCAATGACATTTGCTTGGAAAACGTTCAGTTTGAGAGTCCTATGAGATTCCGAAGGGAAAACGCAGAATCAGTAGCTGGATATATGAGTCTTAGAAAAAGACAGACATCAATGGCTCTTCTGTCCTCTCTCTGCCCTGGAAGGAACAGAAGGGAGAAAATAACCCTACGACATTGCTTAGAAATCTCATGCACAGACTCTGGTGGCAAAGAAAGATGAGGCTTCCCCTGTCTTAGCAGTTTCCTCATTTCAGAATGCATGACTAGGTGCTTCCCAGGGTGCTTGATAAACTAGAGAGCAAAATGCACCATAGTACATTAACATCAGTAATTTGAAGTTTTAATAAAACCACCCACCCGAAGCAAACTGATGACAGCTGTAATTTGATAGATTCAGAATAATGACGCTGCTGCTTCTGAAATATTAATACCATAAACATCTTTTTCAGAAATGCTCTTTTCGTGCATCATCTGCGTTTCTTATCATTCCTCCTCTCCCTGTTGCCTTCTCAGCTTCTGCGGTCTGCTAGCCCCTCTCCCTAGGGTGGAGGTGGGGGAGGGGATCTGGCTGGAAGGGGGCCAAGCCCACAAGGCCTCTCCCAGGGCTCCCTAGACCGTGCATCTTCCTGGTGCCCAGTTCTTTCTGGCTGGCTACCTTCGGACCTTTGTCTGTTTCCGGGCATCTTCATCTAAATGGAAGGATAAAAGGATTATTTTGTCTTTTGCTAATTAAAAAAAAATCATAGAAATAAATTTAAATGGCTAACAGCAAGGAAGGATTTCCTAGGCAGAGAGATGGTAGCAGAAAGGACGCTGGACAGAGAGACCTGGACGCTGTAATGACCAGCATTTGTCTCCTCACCCAGATCTTTGCCTCTCTTAGAGTAAGGAAGATGGTCTAGGTGGCCTCCTCAAAAACTAGTTGGGGCATTTAATTACTTGTTAACTGCTAAGTCACTTAAGTCGTGTCCGACTCTGTGCGACGCCATAGATGGCAGCCCACCAGGATCCCCCGTTCCTGGGATTCTCCAGGCAAGAACACTGGAGTGGGTTGCCATTTCCTTCTTCAATGCATGAAAGTGAAGTCACTCAGTTATGTCCGACCCTCAGCTACCCCATGGACTACAGCTTTCCAGGCTCCCCTGTCCATGGGATTTTCCAGGCAAGAGTACTGGAGTGGGGTGCCATTGCCTTCTTGGAGTGTTTAATTACTTTGGCTGCATTCTTTTCTGTGGTCTGATTTAGAGGCAGTCAGAATGAGAACAGAGAGATTTAGAACAAATCTTGTGCAATTGCTAAGGTGGGTCCAACTCTGCAACCCTATGACTGTAGCGTGCCTAGAATAAATTCTGTGCTGTGCTTAGGAGCCCAGTCATGTCCAACTCTTTTCGACCCCATGGGCTGCAGCACACCAGGCTTCCCTGTCCTTCACTATCTCCTGGAGTTTGCTCAAACTCAGGGCCACTGAATGCCATTCATCCAGCGCATCTGTTATCTTCTCCTGTGGGGTTCTCCAAATTTTGCTACTAGCACCATCACCATCATCCTCTTTTCGGAACCTGTTCAACGTGCATATTCTTGGGCCCCACTCTGAACCGACTGAATCTAATACTCTTTGTTGTTCAGCCGCTAAGTCATGTCTGACTCTGCAACCCCATGCCAGGCTCCTCTGTCCTCCACTATCTCCCCAAGTTTGCTCAAATTCATGTCCATTGAGTAGGTGATGCTATCCAAGCATCTCATCCTCTGCTCTCCCTTCTTTTACTTCAATCTTTCCCAGAATCATTCTTTTCCCATGAGTTGCCTCTTCATTTCAGGTGGCCAAAGTATTGGAAAGCTTCAACATCAGATACTCTACAATCTGTTTTATGAAGCCCTCCAGAAGATTTTGATGTGCTGAAGTTTTAGAACCACTGTGAAGAAGTGAAGTCGCTTAGTCGTCTCTGACTTTTTGCAACTCCATGGACTTAGCCCACCAGGCTCCTCCATCCATGGAATTTTCTAGGCAAGAGTACTGGAGTGGGTTGCCATTTCCTTCTCCAAGGGATCTTCCCGACCCAGGAATTGAACCCGGATCTCCTGGGTCTGCGGGCAGACGCCTTATCGTCTGAGCCACCGGGAGAACCACTGCGCTAGAGGCAATAAATCAGATTTAAGTTCATCTCCTCAATAGCAGCATGAATAGGTTAACAAGTGAAGAAATTTTCCCTTCCAGATACCCACCCCTTTCCTGACAATCCTCCTCCCACTCACTTCTAGTCCACAAAAATGTTTGCACATTTGGAAATGTTGAGCCACATGGGGGTTTGAATCCTGACCGGGCAACCTCAGAAAAGTTGGTTAACTTCTTTGGGTCTCAATTTCTTTAACTGGAAACACAACACATATGTCTGATAGGACGGCTGGGAGGAGTTACTTTAAACCTGGAGCACCCAGACCACCAATACAGGATTTTGCCTCTGCTGCTCAGCCCTTCAGTTTGTAATGCCTTCTTCATGAGGAGCGATCTTCCCAATAATCAGGGAATGTAGGCAGGGCAGGTTTAACTATTTTCCAGACTAGCACAAGTTTGAGTCAAAAATTCATAGCTACTTTTTATGTTTAAAACATTTTGTCTGAGAAGAATGAAACCATAGAACATCATTTGACCCTGGTCCATTTTTTTT
>SJYC01016907.1:0-23570 GCA_006408675.1 Madoqua kirkii
AGGAGCCTGGTGAGCTACAGTCCGTGGGGTCTCAAAGAGTCAGATATGATTGAGCCACTGACACGCACTGAAATGGGTAGAGGTGGGCAATGACATTTGCTTGGAAAACGTTCAGTTTGAGAGTCCTATGAGATTCCGAAGGGAAAACGCAGAATCAGTAGCTGGATATATGAGTCTTAGAAAAAGACAGACATCAATGGCTCTTCTGTCCTCTCTCTGCCCTGGAAGGAACAGAAGGGAGAAAATAACCCTACGACATTGCTTAGAAATCTCATGCACAGACTCTGGTGGCAAAGAAAGATGAGGCTTCCCCTGTCTTAGCAGTTTCCTCATTTCAGAATGCATGACTAGGTGCTTCCCAGGGTGCTTGATAAACTAGAGAGCAAAATGCACCATAGTACATTAACATCAGTAATTTGAAGTTTTAATAAAACCACCCACCCGAAGCAAACTGATGACAGCTGTAATTTGATAGATTCAGAATAATGACGCTGCTGCTTCTGAAATATTAATACCATAAACATCTTTTTCAGAAATGCTCTTTTCGTGCATCATCTGCGTTTCTTATCATTCCTCCTCTCCCTGTTGCCTTCTCAGCTTCTGCGGTCTGCTAGCCCCTCTCCCTAGGGTGGAGGTGGGGGAGGGGATCTGGCTGGAAGGGGGCCAAGCCCACAAGGCCTCTCCCAGGGCTCCCTAGATCGTGCATCTTCCTGGTGCCCAGTTCTTTCTGGCTGGCTACCTTCGGACCTTTGTCTGTTTCCGGGCATCTTCATCTAAATGGAAGGATAAAAGGATTATTTTGTCTTTTGCTAATTAAAAAAAAATCATAGAAATAAATTTAAATGGCTAACAGCAAGGAAGGATTTCCTAGGCAGAGAGATGGTAGCAGAAAGGACGCTGGACAGAGAGACCTGGACGCTGTAATGACCAGCATTTGTCTCCTCACCCAGATCTTTGCCTCTCTTAGAGTAAGGAAGATGGTCTAGGTGGCCTCCTCAAAAACTAGTTGGGGCATTTAATTACTTGTTAACTGCTAAGTCACTTAAGTCGTGTCCGACTCTGTGCGACGCCATAGATGGCAGCCCACCAGGATCCCCCGTTCCTGGGATTCTCCAGGCAAGAACACTGGAGTGGGTTGCCATTTCCTTCTTCAATGCATGAAAGTGAAGTCACTCAGTTATGTCCGACCCTCAGCTACCCCATGGACTACAGCTTTCCAGGCTCCCCTGTCCATGGGATTTTCCAGGCAAGAGTACTGGAGTGGGGTGCCATTGCCTTCTTGGAGTGTTTAATTACTTTGGCTGCATTCTTTTCTGTGGTCTGATTTAGAGGCAGTCAGAATGAGAACAGAGAGATTTAGAACAAATCTTGTGCAATTGCTAAGGTGGGTCCAACTCTGCAACCCTATGACTGTAGCGTGCCTAGAATAAATTCTGTGCTGTGCTTAGGAGCCCAGTCATGTCCAACTCTTTTCGACCCCATGGGCTGCAGCACACCAGGCTTCCCTGTCCTTCACTATCTCCTGGAGTTTGCTCAAACTCAGGGCCACTGAATGCCATTCATCCAGCGCATCTGTTATCTTCTCCTGTGGGGTTCTCCAAATTTTGCTACTAGCACCATCACCATCATCCTCTTTTCGGAACCTGTTCAACGTGCATATTCTTGGGCCCCACTCTGAACCGACTGAATCTAATACTCTTTGTTGTTCAGCCGCTAAGTCATGTCTGACTCTGCAACCCCATGCCAGGCTCCTCTGTCCTCCACTATCTCCCCAAGTTTGCTCAAATTCATGTCCATTGAGTAGGTGATGCTATCCAAGCATCTCATCCTCTGCTCTCCCTTCTTTTACTTCAATCTTTCCCAGAATCATTCTTTTCCCATGAGTTGCCTCTTCATTTCAGGTGGCCAAAGTATTGGAAAGCTTCAACATCAGATACTCTACAATCTGTTTTATGAAGCCCTCCAGAAGATTTTGATGTGCTGAAGTTTTAGAACCACTGTGAAGAAGTGAAGTCGCTTAGTCGTCTCTGACTTTTTGCAACTCCATGGACTTAGCCCACCAGGCTCCTCCATCCATGGAATTTTCTAGGCAAGAGTACTGGAGTGGGTTGCCATTTCCTTCTCCAAGGGATCTTCCCGACCCAGGAATTGAACCCGGATCTCCTGGGTCTGCGGGCAGACGCCTTATCGTCTGAGCCACCGGGAGAACCACTGCGCTAGAGGCAATAAATCAGATTTAAGTTCATCTCCTCAATAGCAGCATGAATAGGTTAACAAGTGAAGAAATTTTCCCTTCCAGATACCCACCCCTTTCCTGACAATCCTCCTCCCACTCACTTCTAGTCCACAAAAATGTTTGCACATTTGGAAATGTTGAGCCACATGGGGGTTTGAATCCTGACCGGGCAACCTCAGAAAAGTTGGTTAACTTCTTTGGGTCTCAATTTCTTTAACTGGAAACACAACACATATGTCTGATAGGACGGCTGGGAGGAGTTACTTTAAACCTGGAGCACCCAGACCACCAATACAGGATTTTGCCTCTGCTGCTCAGCCCTTCAGTTTGTAATGCCTTCTTCATGAGGAGCGATCTTCCCAATAATCAGGGAATGTAGGCAGGGCAGGTTTAACTATTTTCCAGACTAGCACAAGTTTGAGTCAAAAATTCATAGCTACTTTTTATGTTTAAAACATTTTGTCTGAGAAGAATGAAACCATAGAACATCATTTGACCCTGGTCCATTTTTTTTTAATAGAGTCTCAGTTTAATTTTTATTTAGAGAGCTAACGGTTTCATTTAGAGAGTTAACAGCTCAGTGCTGTTCTTCCAATTGTGTTTTGGGAGAGCTAGTTCTAGAAGAGGAAGTTTCATCGATCAGTATCTTAAGCTCAATAATTTTTTAAAATCTGCTTAAAGATTTCTAGGCCTACATCTTGCTTACCTGCAAGTGATGTATAGCAACAACTTGTTCTGGACCAAAATGGAGGAATAAAGCAAAGACTGTTATAAAAAATGCAGTCAACCTGAAGAAAAGTTAAACTGCATAACAAGAAACTATACTCCCTGTTCTCATACTTTATCTTAGAATTAATTCGTAGTGGATGAGTAAGAGAGGGCTTCTCCTCCTCTATCACAATTCCCAGCCAAATTTCAGGAGGTAACACGTACATACCATCCTCTGCAACTATCCAAGTGCTTATATCTCTTTAAACACAGCAATTTGGTATTTTCCTTGAAATGTGTGACTGAGGTCTGTCATTTTGAAATTGAAACATTCATTTTGGATGTCTCAGCCCTTCCCTTTATGGTAAGGTAAAGTTAACAAACAAGAATAGTGACTGGTCCTGTGACTTTAACAAGGCTTGAGGTCCACCCTAGACTCCATTCTTCTGTTATTATCCAAGCTACCTTGTTAATTTATTTCTCAGCTTAATTGAAGGATAACTGATAAATACATTTTAATAGAATGCTTTGGAAGAATCCCATTAAAGCCATATTTCCTACGGTAAAGTAAAATCCTACAGTTCCTACAAATCTATTTTTTAGCAACATCTGTTGAATGAATCATTTATTGTTTTCCCCAAGAAAGGAAAATAGACCCAGTGGTGTTAATAAGGGCTAGAGTGTGCGGGAAGTGTCCGTTACTCAATCCCGTCTGACTCTTTGCAACTCTATGGACTGTAGCCCGCCAGGGCTGTCCATGGGATTTCCCAGGCAAAAATACTAGAGTGGATTGCCATTCCCTGCTCCAGGGGATCTTCCCAACCCAGGGATCAAACCCATGGCCCCTGTGGCTCCTACACGGCCAATGAACTCTTTACCGTCTTGAGCCACCACAGCAGCTCAAATTCATCCTGAAGCTTAGGTGTTCAGATCGCTCATATCTTCAACTGATATGGCCAAAGCTTATTTCAGCTGGTTCCATCAGACTTCCCCGGTGGTCCAGTGGTTACAAATCTGCCTGCTAGTGCAGCAAAATCCTGCTCCAGGAGGATTTCACAAGCTGCGGGACAACTCAGGCTGTGCATTGCCACTACTGAGCCT
The DNA here is from genome assembly GCA_006408675.1 of Madoqua kirkii. NCBI lineage: Eukaryota > Metazoa > Chordata > Mammalia > Artiodactyla > Bovidae > Madoqua > Madoqua kirkii. The sequence continues at coordinate 4,046 of SJYC01016907.1, forward strand.
GTACACCCTAGAGCCTGTGCTCTGCAACAGGAGACACCGCAGTGAGAAGCCTTGTACTGCAGCTAGAGAGGAGCCTCCCGCCGCCAAAATTAGAGAAAGCCTGCCGGCAGCAACGAAGACCCGGTACAGCCAAAAATCAGATATATTTTAAAAAATTAAAAAAAAATTGGTACCTTCCAAAACTCAGAATAAATTGTTAGTTTATAACCTCTTGGGATGAAATGGGAACAGAGCATCCCAGGGTAGGGTTGGCTTCTTTATCTGTACTCGGCTTTTGTTTTAGGGAGGGAATTGGCATTGTCCAGGTCTGCCACATGGAAGAGGTGGCTGCAAGCTGCTAAGAGCGCCTGAACTCCAGCAGGGGAACAGAGTGCCTGCCCTTTTCTCATCAGGATGGGGGTGTTCACCTCTCTTTCTTCACCTATTAGATCCTTAGTGATTCCCATGACTTCCTGGTCTTCAAGACCCCCTTGTCTGCCAGAAGTGCTAGGAGGCACAGTCTGATTTTCCCTTTCAGATATTCACTGAAGCCAACTTGGCACAAGACTCTCATTTAAATTGTGAGATGTTTCCAAGGGCTTCCTGGTGGCTCAGATGGTAAAGAATCTGCTTGCTATTCAGGAGACCCAGGTTCCATCCTTGGGTTAGGAAGATCCCCTGGAGAAGGGAATGGCAATGCACTCCAGTATTCTTGCCTGGAGAATTCCATGGACAGAGGCGCCTCTTCTGTCCTCCATAGCCCTGCAATTCCATTGGCTACAGTCCATGGGGTTGCAAAGAGTCAGACACAGTTAAGTAATTAACACATACACACACAGCCTTATTGAAGGATTCACTTCCTGTGGTCAACCTTCATCCTATTAAATGGAAAATTCTGGAAATAAACAATTTATAGGTTTTAAATTACAGCCATTCTTAGTGGTGTGATGAATTCCTGCACAGCCCACTCCGCCCTTCCCAGGTGTCAATCATCCCTTTGCCCAGCGTATTCTGCCATTAGTCACTTCGTAGCCATTTGGGTTATCAGATCGACTCAGAGTACAGCAGTGCTTGGGCTCAAGTAACCTTTATTTTACTAAAAATGGTCCCAAAGCACAAGAGCAGTGATGCTAGTAATTCAGCTATTTTCTTACTGTTTAATTTACAAACTTAAGTATGGATGTATAGAAAAAAACATAACTTCTATGGAGTTTGGTACTATCCGTTCAGATTCTTGGAATGTTATCTACTAAGGGTAAGTGGGGAGGGACTACTGTAGGTTTTTTTGTTAATATGGAATCAGTGGATTATTAGTATTTAATAATCTAGGTTGATATAGCCTGTATTTGTTTCATCTTTAGGCAAACACTTTGACCTCTTTTTTCCTCCTTTAAAAAAAAAAGTTGAGTAAGTCAACATCCAGACTAACTTGTGGTCAAACTTTGACTCTTCATAGCTTCTTCTTACATGGTTTACTCATTTGATTCTCACAATTTTATGATCCAGGGCAGTTACTGTCTTCATTTTACAAATAGAAAAGGTACCCCCCAGGTTAGGGGAATAGGCCTTGAGTTCAGCAGGTACAAGAGGAGATACGGCAGGCAAGTGACTCGGGGCAAGGTTCTCTAATAGCCATTCCTGCTTCTTTTTTTGGCAGACAAAGTAATACAGAGATAAAATCATATACCCATTTAATCAAATGTTTATTCAATGAAAGTATGTATAAAAACTTTACAAATCTTAGAACTCAACTATACATGAAGTAGGATGACGGGATATTCAGTTTTTAACATACACGTACAGCACAGTTATTAACTGTTCTTCCCTTTCCCCTTCGGTCCTTATTTCTGGCTCCTGTTTTATCCTGTGAGACCGTTCTGTTATTGGCCTAAAGGAAGATTAATGGACAACTTTTACTGCTTTCAGGCCAATGGAGGAAATTTCAGGTTTTTTTTTTTTTTTTAAGAAATGGGAGACTAAACATCAAAAATTAAGTTTTTTTCCCAAACAGCAATTTTTTGTCCTGATTTTTCTCTGCCATTTTTGATGCTTCAATGAATGTTGCCAGTAAACTATCAGCATTAACATTTAAAGTCATTAAAGTTCGTACGTTTGCTCACAACTTTCCCTGTAAGATGCATATTCTTGTATCTTTCCCCCACCCCTGCATACTCACACTGATTTAAAAGCAGTTGACTGGTGCTAAAAACAAATTTACCATTAGCAACTGCTAGAATGGCATGTTGTTTTCTATTCAGAAAGACAATCTACAGAATGGTACTTTCAAGTCTGATTTTTAAAACCAACAAATTTGTTGGAAACTGAAACACATATTTTGTTGTTATTCAGCTTTGAAAAAAGCCAGCAATTAGATAAGGCATGTGCATTAATTCACCTGTTTACAGCAAGTATCCACACATTTTCTCTTCCAAACACACAGACCCACAGCTTGTCATGTTTTATCCAAAAATTAAGATTGCCATCACATTATTACTTTTATTCTTTTGTGTTTTGTTCAAGTAGATTTCTCAATTAATGATTTTTCCTAACTGGACATAATCTCAAAGGATGCATTCTGAAATAAGACACCTGGAGGATAACTGCTAAGAATGTTTTCTTGGGTTTGAAGTTTCCCCACACCTCTAGATTTTGCATAGTTACAGAGCCCCACTGTATCTCTAAGAAGCATGCTGTATTTTTCAGACATTGTCTTTCCGAGAAGGGAGACTTATTACCCAGGGGAAGTCATAATTTTAGCTTGCCAACTTGCATTGGAGTTGTTTTCTTATGTTATATACCCTTCATTAGTTCCAAGTAGGTTTTAAAATCATCTAAAACGTCTCCAAGTCTATGAGCTTATAAGTACTACTGACCATTATCTTTCCGATATCCCCTGAATTAAAGAAATATGTTCCAGGTTTATAATGCACAGAACCTTTAAGAGGAGGGGCTGGGAACAGGGCAGGAGGGGTGGGGTGGGGGTACAGGCCGGGACCTCTCTGTATCATGCCATGGAGAACAAGAGTTCTGAATTGGGGGAAGGGAAGGAAGAGAGTCTGTAAAATGACAGTTTTTAAAAAGTAACATTCAGTCTAACAACACTGTTTCCTGTTCCTTTTTGATGGAAGCTAACACCGGGTGGTCGGGTTCCGTCACTTCCGAGTCCCCACTGCCCAGGAGAATGGACCTCCCCTCCTCCAGGGCGAACACGTCTGAGTTCTGGTTTTGGCATGAATGTTTAACCACCTCATTGGGAGTGGAGAACGTTTTGTCACACAAGTTGCATTTGTAGGGTTTGTTCGTCTGTACCAACATGTTGTCCATCTGGCTGCCTTCCTCAAAGGTGCAGAGCTCCAGCGTCTGCTTGTCCACCATGGTGTAGGTGCGATGCTCTGGTTGAGGCACACGTGCCGGGCTGCCTGGTTGGCCCTGCAGAAGCTCTTGTCGCACGTGCTGCATTTGAAAGGCTTCCCGGTGTGGATGTACATGTGCTCCCGCCAGTGGCTTTTCTGGATGAACTTGCGGCCGCAAATGGTGCACTCGTACTTGCGCCGCTTGACCTCCCGCTCCTGGTCCGCCTGCTCCAGGTTGTCAATGTCCGCGATGTCCGAGGGCGGCGGCGTCTCCGAGTGCGGCTGCCCATCGATGATGGGCGAGTCCGAGATGTGCTGCAGCTCACTGTCACTGATGATGCCCGCCTCTGGCACTTCCATGGCGTCCTTGCCGAGGTCCGCCGCGTTGCTGCACAGGGACAGGGGCCCGCGGCTCTCGCCAGGCTGGCCGGCCGTGAAGGGGACCCCCGTGTGAATCTGGAGGTGCTCCCGCAGGCTGCTCCGCAGCGTGAAGCGCCGCCCGCACAGGTGGCAGGCGTAGTACTTGGGGAAGCTGCCGTTCCTCTTCATGATGCTCGGCTTGACGTGGGCGATGGTGAGGGGCGCGGGCTGCTCGTCCGAAGAGGAGGCTTCCAGGTTGGTCTCCTCCCCGGGAGGCGGGGGAGGAACGGGCGTGGAGACGAGGTCGGGCGACAGCGAGGTCTGCAGCGGGTCTGAGGGGGTCATGTGTGTCCGGTTGACCTGGCTCAGGCTGGAGGGCAGCTGGGAGAGCTGGGAGGCCTCGGGCCCCTGCTCCTGGCTCATCCGGGCTGCCTGCGGCCGCGGCTCCCGGGCAAGCTTCTCAGGCGCCGAGGTGATCTTGGTGGCTTGTCTTAGCTGGTGATCTGCGATCTGAATGCCATACAAGGATGACGCCAGTGGGAAAACTTGGTCGGGATGAGAAAAGGCTCCTTGGCTGGCCAGGCTGGCCTCCTGGATCAGCGGGTAAGCGTGCAGGAACTTGATGCCCTGCTCCAGCCGCACCGGGTCGATGAGCTGCGGCGCCATCTTCCCTGTGTACATGAGATGCAGGAGAAGCTGAAGATGTCGGGCTGGATGTCGGTGGGTTTCAAGCGGACACACTCACTGAAAGAGACAAGAGAAAAGTCTTGTCAGTGGATGTCGGTCCATGACTCAAGTGATTCCATAAAACCCAAGGGAAAAAACCAGGAGGGCTCTTACAGAGGCAAATGAAACAAGACCCATCTCCCATATCTTACTGTGAGTTTCATGAACTGGAACCCTCAAGAGGGTGTTCAACGGGAATCTATGCAATTTAATTCTAAAACTTAACAGGCTTCTTAATAGAACAGACAGGAATACAATAAAGATATTTTAAAGGACCAAGAAAGGGTAATTCATGTTAAAGAAGTATGGTATCTTAACTCATAGACTCTTGAAGTAGTTTTTGTCCTAGTAACCTATGTAAAACTATATCGTTTATAAACAACTTTGAGTTTTATGGAGAGGATCCATTGCTGAGTGGCCCATGACCCAGTAAATGGTTAAGAATCCCTGATGTGCATATCTTTCAGCTAAATGTCTAGGACTTTATATTGATTCAATGTCATCTGGAGCTCAACAGATCTTTTAAGATAAGAGTCATACAACATAACGTAGGGGAGTTAGACTCGTGCCTAAGAGCAAGACCACAAAAGAAAGAGAAACTAAATTTCCTGTCCCTGCTCTGAACCCCTCTGCTCTCTCCAGCACGAAGGGCAGAGTGCAGTGGACCTGGGAAGAACCAGGTAGGTGAGCCACATTCCAGCTCCAGTGGAGTCTGACCACCATCCCAGTATCACTGGATCGCATGAAAAGCAGCTATGGGACAATTCAGTTGTTTATCAAATATAATCATCCTCATTATTGGAACTGCAGCTGGGATTTATAGGCATTTTCTCATTTTGGAGCTTCCCAAGTGGCACAGTGGAAAAGAATCTGCCTGCCAATTAGGGAGACTCAGCTTCAATCCCTGGGTGAGGAAGATCCCCTGGAGAAGGAAATGGCAACCCACTCCAGTATTCTTGCCTGGGAAATCCCATGGACAGAGGAGCCTGGTGGGCTCCACCAGGTCTCAAAGAGTCGGACACGACTGAGTGACTCACCAGCAATTCACACTTAACAGATAAGGAGTTGAGGCTCAAAGGGATTTATACTTTGCTCAGTATCAGTGTTAGTAAGTGGTGGGACTTAAATTTGAGTCTAACTTCAAAGTCAAGACACCAAGATTCTTTGGACCATTAAAACAATCCTGTGAAGAAGAGGCAGATCTGGAATGATCATTGATATGGAAACCGAGATTCCCCAAGGTTCAGCGGCCTATATAGGGTACCAAAAGGAATTGTGGCAAAACTGATGGTCTAACTTGCAGACTTCAGTGTTTGCATCATCCTAGAAACAGAATACAGATTCAAGCAGTAATAACAAAAAGCTTCCAAGAACCCTCCCTAAATCACAGTAAATAAAGAAAACCTGATATAGCACCATAAATCGATGAGATAAAGACCTACATGAGTTGTGAGTGCTGTCACCCACTGACTGAATATATTCTGACAATGCATTTTTCAACCACAAAGATTTTTACCTTGAATGCTTTTAGAATTTATAATCACTTTTCATTATACCACTTATTACTATTATGACTCTTTCTGGGACCTTTAGCTGTTTATCTCAAGTATTTTCCAATATACTAAAATAGTAACAGTATAATCTGCTCTTTTAAATTTAGTATTTTATTCTATTAAAAAAAAGGGGGAGGCAAGTGACTACTGAGTGGCTTTTAAAGCGATTTGTGATAAAATATACTTGAATAATTACTGTATTACCATCAATGTGTGTAAATTTCAAGATGCCTGCATACAAATAATCATGTGTAAAATGTCTGACTATAAAGTATGGAAGGCTTTATAGAATATACTCTTTATAAGCAAAGATCAAGCATAAAAACTAGTATCCCTTTGACAACAGAAAGGGAAAGAGTTTTTGTGACTGTTTTTAAGACACACAGATCACTCATGTCTTTATTTGCAGACTTTTTTATAGTCCTTCCTTTCAATTATTTATATTTCTTTAAATAGGAATGCCAATACAGGTGGCCCTTTCCTTTAAGCCAAGGTAAATGCCAACAATGTTCTGTATATAGTCAAACATATTGAGATGCCCTAGGAAAATTCAATATTCAAAATAAAGCTCCAGGGATTTGGTGTGGTGAAGAAAACTTTCATAATGTAAACAGTTAACTCCGGATTGAAGACTGAACTAGCAGGGAATCTTTCCAGGGCGAGGCAGAGGCTAGAGAATGGGAAGCCACAGGCCTGGAAAGATGCAAATCACCCCAGGAGCCTAAAAAGCGCCTTTTGTTCCGTGGAGACGTGTGTGTTCAGTTGCTCAGTCGTGTCTGACTCTTTGTGACCCCATGGACTGTAGCCCGCTGGGATCCTCTGTCCATGGGATTCTCCAGGCAAGAATACTGAAGTGCGTTGCCATTTCCTCTTCCAGGGGATCTTCCTGTCCCAAGCTTGAACCTGTGCCTCCTGGGTCAGAATTCTCTACCGCCCAGACACCGGGGAACGTTACCATCTGTGGGGATGGAATGTTCCTTCAATCAGGAGGAAGGATGATGAGTCCCCCTGCCTTCAAGGCAAAGAAAAAGAAAGGGTGGAAACCCCAAGCCTGGCTAGATTTTTCAGCCTCCATGAAAGGTAAATCCCTGGCGGGGTCCCTTTCCAGAAAAATTCTGTTGTAAATTTTATTATTTCCCCTTATTGGTTATTGTATAAGTTGAGTTATCTTCTGTCTATTGACTGTGTGAATGGAGGTGACTGGATAGTAAGCCTCTCAAATTTTAATGAACTTTGTGCAATTTCTGAGGGCAAGAAGGGGTGGAGTTGGGGAGGCCCCATCCACACTTCAGCCAGGCTTATAGGCAGGAAAAACTCTGGGGCCTGGGGGACAGGTGAGGAGCCCCAGGCAGAGAGCAGTGGGGCCCTGGGGTTTGCGGTCAGCACCCAGGGCCCGAGGAGGTTTCCAGACATCAATTTATCTTGATTTGTTCATCTTCATCTTTTTTTTTCTTAAAGCAAAAGTACATAGACACACTCAAGACATTTAAAATGTCATTTTCAAAAGCTCCTTGTGTCACATTCCAGCCATCAGTGTCCTCCACGGCTATCCCTCCCAGGCAGCCAGACCTCCTGTCAATGCTCAGCTTGCTCGAGGCCACTCTGGTCACGTCCCAGGCTTTGGGGCAGGAAACAGCTGTCTACAATATACTTACACGTAAGTGGTTTGGTTTGCCGATGTATGTTGGGCGTAACACTTTCATGGAGGAAAAATACAGTTTTTGCACAAGCCATAAGCCCTTCCTAAAAACTTTCACAGTCATTTACATTTTTAATCTTTCCTTCGCAAGACCCGTTAAGTAAAGGATGGGCTTAAAAGACTTTGAAAATAAGGATTTAAAAATAATGTTTTAAAAAAGTAATGTGAGAAGCTATCAGAAGTTATACTTAGGAAGCATCCATAAAACAGAGACATCTAGTGGTAACTGCAGACATAAAACACTCTTTCAGTGTGAAAAACTGTTCTTGGTCTCCCCTACAGTTGCTGCTGTTGTTCAGAGGCTAAGTCACGTCCGACTTTTTGTGACCCCATGGACTGCAGCACCCCAGGCTCCCCTGTCTTCCAGAATCTTCCAGAGTTTGCTCAAATTCATGTCTATCGGGTCAGTGATGCTATCTAACCATGTCATTCTCTGTCACTCTCTTTTCCTCCTGCTTTCAATCTTTCCAAAATCAGGGTCTTTTCCAGTGAGTCGGTTCTTTGCATCAGGTAGCCAAAGTACTGGAGCTTCAACTTCAGCGTCTCTACAGTAGTCAGCAGTTAAAAGCAGGGCTCTGTCTTTGCCTAAGCATTCTCCCTTCCCAAACAGTACATGCCAGCTCCGGGGCAATAACACACTGTTACTTAAACTTGGGGCTCCTCTCTACACCGATACCACAATCCTTTGCTAGAATGGTATTTGCTCACTGCTCTACACTTACACTTCCTTGGGATCACAAAGAGTCAAGTACCACTTAGTTACTGAGTAACTACACTTATAGTCAGTTTCCTGTATCTATTTAAAAATCATTACATTGTATTCTTTTATTCCTCAAAATGAAAACTGGCCCCTCGGCAAGACAGTTTAATTCAATGTGTTGAGACTTCCTGTATCCATTAGCAATAAAGGAACAGGGGGTATCCTTAGGGTTGAAAGATAAAGCAACCTCCACCTGCCATTAATCCTATTAACCACCCATTCTGCTCCTCTATCTATCAAGTGGCTATTATACACAAATCCGTGAACTATAGGCTGTGACTTTCAAAACATTTGTAGAATGTCCTCCAGCATCTTACAATCAGGAAGGGAGGCAAGTGCAAAGGTAACAACAACAAAGGGAAAATATGCTGCTCTTACAAAACGGCAAGAATAAAGTGCTCTGAGATGCAAGAGCAGAAAAGACATTGCTTGGATCATTTCAGCTCACTTGACTGTTGGAGGGGTGGGAGTGGGGGTGGTGGAGATGACCTACGGCCACGGACTATGGCTCAGGGAGTGGGCGCGTGGCTCAGGGAGTGGGCGCAAGGCCAGCAAAGTGTGGTTCCAGTGGGGGATGGAGTGTCCTGAGGGGGTGCCTTCAGAAACTGCCTGGAAGGAGGTCAGGCTCCCTGCCTGCTGGGCCTTGAAAGCCAGAAAGAAGAATCTGTGTGCTACTTTGATATGTGATGAGTGTCCTCTAGGTTTCCAATCAAAAGAATAACACAATCTGATAGGTTTTGGAACAAAGGCGCATGCCAATCAAAGCAGTGCTTAGGAATATTAATCTGATAGTAATATGGAAAATGATTAGGAAATGGAAGTGAGAAGGGAAGAAAAAACGAATGTGAAAGGTAACTGTGAAGAAAACATGATTTGGGGGCAGTTTTAGAGAGATTTTAAGTATGGGTTACTTGAAGAAGAAAAAATAAAATAGAGAAGCCAGAGGCACTTCTGGGCAGACTTAATTCAGCTGTAGTCATGCAAAATGAGATAAAAGAGGATATTCAATTCTAGATGTCCAGCAGACAGTCTGGGGCCTTGGGATATAAAAAGTTCTGGAGACAGAGAAAGAGCAAGGCCAGGGCTGAGAACTGGTTTCCAGTAGAGGCAAGGTCCAGGAAAAGAGGAGCGCCCGTCAGGAGAGGCAGAGAGAAAGCAGCGAGGAGACTCAACTCACCAAAACTGCAGGAGGCGCCTGTGGAGAGGGCAGAAGAACAAGGGGGATTCAGAGTCATCAAAATGCAGACGACAACCCTGAAGAAGGAAGGAAACAGGCGCAAATGCTGCCGAGGACACGGGCACCAGTGACTGGGAGGACAGCGGGGTTCTGATGAAGAGGTGACCTTGGGAGTGATGAGGTCTGCGGGGCGATGGGCTGGAAACCGCAGTCCCCATGTAGACAAAGAGTGCAGGATGAGGGGTGGGAAGTGAGGCCACAGATCACCCTCTGAAGAACTTGCACAGTGCAACGAGGAGAAGCAGCACCACAGGCAGGTGACAGCATGTCGCTGAAGTGCTGAGCCTTCACAGACTCGGGGATGCCGGGGAGGGCACCAGTTACAAATGAGAAATGCAGAACAGAAACTACTGCGAACCTGGGAACAGGAGGGCAGCAGGAGGATCGTCTTCCTTAGAAACCAGGGGCTCTTTTCTTCAAGACAGAACAGATGGGGAGAAAAAAATAAGGAGATGGGAGTCATTTTAGGGGAGAAAAGAAAGACTTGGTGGGAATTCATGCTGCCAAGCTTCTCATTAGGAGACTAAAGATAAATACTCAAAGTCCAGTTGTGGGGAGGGGGAAGGGGAGATTCGGGGCAGGGCTGGAGGAGGAAGCTGCCTTGTTAGTGGACCCCAGGCTGCGATCTGGACTGGGTGGGTGGAGGGGGAGCCCCGGGTGCGGCTGTTTGGAGGTGGAGGGGCTCCCTGGGCCAGGTGAGGTCACGAGGGACTGGGAGGCTAGGGAGAGGTCATGAGAACCATGGTCCTGATGAGGGCAAAGAGCAGGTAGACTCAACTCACCAAAACTGCAGGAGGCGCCTGTGGAGAGGGCAGAAGAACAAGGGGGATTCAGAGTCATCAAAATGCAGACGACAACCCTGAAGAAGGAAGGAAACAGGCGCAAATGCTGCCGAGGACACGGGCACCAGTGACTGGGAGGACAGCGGGGTTCTGATGAAGAGGTGACCTTGGGAGTGATGAGGTCTGCGGGGCGATGGGCTGGAAACCGCAGTCCCCATGTAGACAAAGAGTGCAGGATGAGGAGTGGGAAGTGAGGCCACAGATCACCCTCTGAAGAACTTGCACAGTGCAACGAGGAGAAGCAGCACCACAGGCAGGTGACAGCATGTCGCTGAAGTGCTGAGCCTTCACAGACTCGGGGATGCCGGGGAGGGCACCAGTTACAAATGAGAAATGCAGAACAGAAACTACTGCGAACCTGGGAACAGGAGGGCAGCAGGAGGATCGTCTTCCTTAGAAACCAGGGGCTCTTTTCTTCAAGACAGAACAGATGGGGAGAAAAAAATAAGGAGATGGGAGTCATTTTAGGGGAGAAAAGAAAGACTTGGTGGGAATTCATGCTGCCAAGCTTCTCATTAGGAGACTAAAGATAAATACTCAAAGTCCAGTTGTGGGGAGGGGGAAGGGGAGATTCGGGGCAGGGCTGGAGGAGGAAGCTGCCTTGTTAGTGGACCCCAGGCTGCGATCTGGACTGGGTGGGTGGAGGGGGAGCCCCGGGTGCGGCTGTTTGGAGGTGGAGGGGCTCCCTGGGCCAGGTGAGGTCACGAGGGACTGGGAGGCTAGGGAGAGGTCATGAGAACCATGGTCCTGATGAGGGCAAAGAGCAGGTTCAGTGGGAAAGAGGGCCGTGGAAGGTCAAGGCTACATTCATTAGATTATTATCAACCACGTTAGTTACCTGGTCTGATGGACAAACAACATCTTAAAGTAATTGGAGAATGAAGCAAGAACTGATTTGTGTGCCTTGAAGTATACATCGCCGATGGCAACCGTGCAGTCACACAGGAAACCAAACTCTCGCTGAGCGTTTAACTGTTGCAGGAGAATAAGTCCATGGTTGGCCAAATCCATTTTTTAAAAAATCTGCAAGGCAAACAATTTTTTTTTTAAGAAAGATGGTTCACAAATCAGTATGTGTCCTTATAGTCACCAACAGTAATGATCACAGCTAATAGGTCAGGCACTGCTAGAAATGTGATATAAATTCAGTCTTCACAACAGCCCTGGCAAGTAGTTCCATCATTTCTCCCATCTTACAGATGATGAAACTGATGGAGAATTAGGGAATGCATGCTTTGCCTGAGTTTATACAGATGGTTTAAGTGTGGGAACCAGGAACCGGACTTGAGCAGTCAGCTTGCCAGACAGCAAACATTTCTGGGTCTTTGGTTGTTGAGTTTAAGATTTCAAATGCAAATTCTAATAATCCATTAGAAGTTGTCAAACCTTCCAGAGAGATGAGTAAATTAAGGTGCTGGTCAGGGCACAGCAGAATAAGACAGAAAGATCTCAGTAAGTCTGGGCAATACTCCAGCTCCTGCTGTGTAGACAGGGAAGCCTTGGCAGGGCTATAATAACCCCCACATGCCTTATTCCTCAAGGGAGAGGACACAGGACAGGTGCTCTTCTCTCTCTGTTGTGGAGGAGGAACTGGGCTTCAAGAAAGTTAAGTAGTTATGTTAGCCAGGGCCATCTGGTCAGATAGTGAGGGGTTGTGGGGGGAGTCAAAATTTAAATCTGAAGCTTCAAAAATTCTAAGCTCATTATTCCTCCGTCACTCCAGCAAACCATGTAGCCTCAGTCTAACTGTATCAAGGGAACTGCTTCTGGGAGAGTGAGTGCATCGCATCAGGAAACTGCTCCTTCCTATGGGCAAATAGATTTGGAAAAGCCCAGCACACATACAGCAACATTATACTTAATAACATAGTTAATGGTGAGAAAGAGCAAACGCTTTCTCCTTACACTTGAGGACAAGGCAAGGATGTCTGTTCCCACTATCCAATACAGTATACTATTCAATGTAATTGTTTTAGCCAGCGCAAAAAGCAAGCAAGGAAATAAAAGGCTTACAGACAGGAAAGGAAGAAATAAAATTGTCCCTATTTGCAGATGACATGACTTTTACATAGGAAATCCCAAAGTATCTACCAAACCTCCTGGAATTATTAAATGACTTTTGTCATGCCACAGCATACAAGATAAACATATAAGTCAATTGTAATTCTATATACTAGTGCTGAACATGTGGACACAAATTTACTTGTTAGAAACAAATCATTTACAATTACAAAAAATGAAATACATAAATGTTAATCTAACAAAGCATGTATAGGATTTGCATACTGAAAATTGGAAAATGCTGATGAAAGAGATCAAAGATCTAAATAAATGAAGAGACACGTTGTAGGAAGACAAGTAGACATGTTTAGTAAGACAGAACATAAATCAGTTTTCTATATCAATATATGGCTTTGCTATAATTCTTCTCAAAATCCCAGCAAGATTTTTTTTTGTAGATATAGATGAGAGTATTTTAAAATGTTTATGTAAAGGCAAAGAAACTAGGATAGCTAAAACAGTTCTTAAAAAGAGGAATAAAGCAGGAGGAATCAGTCTAATTTTGAGAGGTGTTACAGAGCTATAGTATTCAAGGCTACATGGTGCTGACAGAGGGATAAACACACAGATCAGTGGAACAGAACTCAGGTGTAGACCCACAGAAACATGTACAGTAGATCTTTGACAAAGGCACAAAAATAATTCAGTGGAGAAAGAATAATTTTCAAAAATGCTGTGGGATCCAATGGACTCCCATAGATGAAAAAGAAAGCAAAAGGAAAACAGAAGAAGAATTTTAATCTGTCTTGTATCTTACATAAAAATAACTCAAAATGCATCACAGTTTCAGATGGAAAATGCCAAACTATAACTTTTGGGGAAAAACATGGGACAAAATCTAAAGAGGCTCTAGGATTCATCAAACATACAGCCTATAAAAGGATAAACTAATAAACTGGACTTCATAAAAATTAAAAGGGCTTCCCAGAGGGCTCAGTAGTAAAGAAAGTGCCTGTCAACACAAAAAAACTCCAGTATAATCCCTGGGTCGGGAAGTTCCCCTGGAGAAGGAAATGGCAACTAACTTCAGTATCCTTGCCTGGGAAACCCCATGGACAGAGGAGCCTGGTGGTCTACAGTACGTGGGGTCCCAAAGAGTTGGACACAACAGCTAAATAACAACAACAAGAAAAATTAAAATCTTTTGTTCTGAAGAAGACCCTGGTAAGAGGATGAAAAGATAAGCCACAGACTAGGAGAAAAAAATTTGAAAAAGGACTAATATCAAGAATATATAAAGAATTCTCAAAACTCAATAGTACAAAAACAATTGAATTAGAAAATGGGAGAAAGACTTGAAGTGACATTGCACCAAAGAGGATACACAGATGGCAAAATAACACGTGAAAAGATGTTCAATAGTGATTAGGGAGGAGCAGACTAAAACCACAGTGACATTCACTACATGCCTGTCAGGGTGGCCAAAATATCAACAGGCAAATGCTGGCAAGGAGGCAGAGAAACAGACGACTCACACCATTGCTGGCAAGGATGTAAAATGGTGTAGCCACTCTAGAAAACAGCAACTTCTTTTAAATCTAAGTATGTAACTACGATGCTATCCAGAAATTGTACCCAATGACATTTATCCCAGAGAAATGAAAAGCTAGGTTTGTACGAATACCAGTACTTGGATATCTATAGCACCTTTATTCCTCAGTCAAAAATTAGAATCTACCCAGATGCCCCTCAGTTGAATAGTGTGGTATGCCCAAACCACAGGAAACTACTCAGCCTTAAGACAAAATGAAGTACAAACATATGCAACAACCTGGGTGAGTTATGCCCCTAAAGTTTACATACGTATGATTCCATTTACGTAACATTCTTGAAAATTACAGAAATGGAGAACAGGTGAGTGGTGGAGGGGCGAGGGGAGAGGAGGCCAGTGATGTCTGGCTGTAGAAGGGCAACAGGAGGCAGCTGTGTGGAGAGAAATAATTTTGAAGGTGGTTCCATTAGAGGAAACTGGGTAAAGTGTGCATGAGATCTCTATATATTATTTCTTGCAACTGCATGTGAATCCACAATTATCTCAGAAAGTTGAAAGAGAAAAGCTCATCACACATTAATTAATTAGATTAAAAATGGATAAAATTATGATGTTTAACTTCAGAATCAGGAAAGTGACCGTGGACAAAGAGTTACCAATAAACTTAAAAGACAAAAACAGAAACTTCGGTTCTTGCTCAGCTGGTGCTCAACTCCCCAACCTCCTTCCTGTTCTAGAGATGATCTGGCAGGTTCAGAAACTGACAAGTGTGCCCTAAAATAAATGAGCAAAGTGGAATGACACTCTAAAAGAGACTGATGCGGATCACAAAGCAAGACTCCAAAATGTCAAGTTTTGTGTTTTCTATCAAGAGCTTGATCCAAGTAAGAGAGGCAGCAGAGCCACCCATGTTAGCTGTAGCTCCCGAGTGTGACAGCCTCACCTGCACGTGAGCACTGATGGTGTGGATAGGGAACTTAGTTCCCCAGTGTCTTCTGCACACGTCAGAGAAGGCAAAAGCACTAAGATGAGGAAGAAGAGACGCAGAGAAGGCATGGGGCTCATGATGAAAGCCAGAGACGCTGCCGGGGGCAGAGCTGCTGGGATGAGGAAGAAACACTCCAATCCGACTAGGATAGAACTCTAGAAGCTAGTCTGCAAAGCTGTTCTCTGAAAAGTGCCAGAACACTAACTTGCCCTTCTCTGCAAAAAGTGTCATACCTTTTAGAGAAAGCTAGGCTGAGCTGCTTTATCACGGCCCCTGACTCTGATCAGGAACACATCCATGCTCAGGCAGCTTTGGGTGACACTTTCCCTGACAAGTATAGTAAGGAGTTACTATTTACCTTTTGATGGTAACAAGAGCTTATTGTTCATGCAGTGTTCACCATTAACCATTCTCTTCATGCCGTTCATTTCTTTTCACACTAACTTGAGCTATATGAGGTCTTGCGACCCACTGGTAACTCAGACAATAAAGAATCTGCCTGCGATCCAGGAGATCCGGGTTCAATCCATGGGTAGGGAAGATCCTCTGGAGACGGGAATGGCTTACCCACTCCAGTATTCTTGCCTGGAGAATTCCCTGGGCAGAGGAGCCTGGTGGGCTATAGTCCATGGGGTCATAAAGAGTCAGACATGACTGATCAACTAACACTTTAGTACAGAGACAGTACCCACATTTTACGTAAGAGGAAACAGGTTTAGAGAGGTTAGATAGCTTGCCTAGATTACAGAATCCATAAGTACAAGAAGTGGGATTTAAACTGGAATTCATTTGATTTGTTGGAAGATACTACATACAATATGTTAGTTTAAAATTAATTGGAGATTTTTAATGGCTACTTTAAGTGTGAACATTGCTGTAAGAGATTCAAATATTAAGGATACACACTAGCATTCAGCCACTCCCAACTCTACCCATTTCCCCACATTCTAGCCAACACTGGGTATTAACACTTTTTAAAGACTCTTTGCCAATATCACTTTTTACTTTCTATGAATTTGATGAAGTATATTTTTTATTTCCTCTTATTTCTCTTCGTAAGTTTTGCCCATTGTCTATCAGGTTATTTTATTTTTTCTTTATCGATCTATAAAACTCTACTGTATATAAAGAAATGAGCCCTCTGTCATGGATGTTGATGATAACATTTTTCTTACTTTCCTGTGATTCTGTTTTAGAGAATTTTTGACGTATAAAATTTTCACCAAATTTATCAATAAATTTACAGGATGATTTTGAGGTTTAGGGTTTTTACATTAACGAATATATATCATCTCTTCAATTTAGCAAAATGTATGGCTGTCCACCTCATTCCATCAGCAGACAAACGTTAAGTATCTTATTCAGATAAGATTAAAACTATGATAAAACTGCAAAATGTTTCTTTTTAAAGAGGGTCTACTAGTTATTTTAGGGTCTCAATTTAGGACCATCTAGAACAGAAAAAGAACTGGAAGTGTTTTTCAAATACAGAAGGAAGAACACGTGTCTAGAATCTCTGAGAAGAGGAAAAACAAAGAAAATGTGTCATATGTTCATAATTCACATGGGGGGAAAACCCATATGCATCAATTGTTTAAAATCTTTGAGACCAAAAACGTCTTTCTCAGGGAGAAATCAACCCCCCAACCCGGACTCTTATGTGTATGAATGAGCGTGAGAAAAGGGGGTAGGGTGGGGTACTCGGCCCCCCCCACCCAACCCTGGCCGGGCTGACAGACCTGCTCTTGCCCCAGGGGCCCCTTCATAATCGTTTCCATGAGCCTTTACTCGCACAACGCTGCGTAGGCTGAGGACGGAGCGTCTTCATGGGCTGGCTCTGCTCCAGACTACCCTCCCTTTGTGGAAATGGACATCTGCAGGTAGGGTGGGGTACTCGGCCCCCCCCACCCAACCCTGGCCGGGCTGACAGACCTGCTCTTGCCCCAGGGGCCCCTTCATAATCGTTTCCATGAGCCTTTACTCGCACAACGCTGCGTAGGCTGAGGACGGAGCGTCTTCATGGGCTGGCTCTGCTCCAGACTACCCTCCCTTTGTGGAAATGGACATCTGCTCTTCCCACCATCGACTGCTCACCCAACCGCATCACTCCCGCTGCCCTGCACTGCCCACCAAGGTCACTGGGGGCCTCTTCCCCAGCCCGATGCAAGAGTAGCTTATTCAACCTCTCTGCGGCATTTAATATCCTTCCCTCCTGCTCCATAAATATTCAGGCCCTGCTTCCAGGACAACCAACGCACTCTGGTTTTCCTCTCACCTCTGGCTATTTATTCTATTTTAACCCCAATCAAGGTTCCTCTTTGGCAGATGCTCTCTGCCTTTGGTTCACAGCCCGCTTCTCTGCAGACTCTCCACGGCGATTCAATCCACTCCCACTTGGCTGTCCGCATGAGCCCTAAATTCAGACTAGGCAAATCAGCTCAAATCCCCAAAGGACAATAAAAGCCATCGACACAAACCCATTCCATCTGTATCCACAGCTCAGCGCATGGCGCCATCATCCACCCCTTGACCAAGGCAGGAACCCATGTCAGTCAGACACCCACATGCTGCCAATTAAAACTCTTCATCCCACCCCATGCCTTAACTCTACCTCCCTGCTCATCTCCCTGTTTCCAGCTCCAGCCTCTCTCATTTATCCACATGGAACAGGTTGGCTAGAACTGTCTCTCCCAGGGCAAATCTGATGTTACGCCCTGCTGAAAATCCTCCTGACTCTCCGGGCGGCTTGCAGGATGAAAGCCAATTCCTCAGCGTGGCTTGCATGACCCCAGATGGCCCCACCACTGCTCACTGCCCTCCATGCTCTGGTGCTGGTCTCAGCTACTGGTTTCCAGACTCCTCGGCTGCCCAGACCTACTAAAAACCAACCAACCAACCCTGAAACTGGGGGTCTGACAGAGTGTGCTCCCTCTTTATTTTTCAAGAAAATATATCAAATATTCATATCCCTATTAGGAATAGGGGGCTTTTCTACATAAAAAGGTGGACATAATGATAGAATATACTTCTAGAGGAAGGACAGTGGTACTGTATTCAACATATGGAACATACGCAAAAAAAATTACAACATAAAATGTTATTTATGACATTAAGCTATGCATAATTGTTATCTGGATTCAAGACTGTCCACATAGTGGTCTTTACCAAGTGATTATCAAGTGTCCCATTTGTTTTAAAAGTCCAAGCATTATCACAAATCCAGTTTCATTTGAGTGTGTTGATGACAAGGGAGATAAAATGATGTATTTACTCACTTGGGGAATTCTGGATGAACTGGGAGATGAGCTGCAGTTTTCTTTGCCCAGAAGATTCTCAATGCCCAGGCCATTCTTGGCTCCTAACAGTACATAAATCCTCACTGCTCAGAGGCCTCCCCCTCAAAGCTGAGCAGCTCAGCAACCTGATTTCTACTCTCATAGTCAGGAGACGGGACCAGTCTGAACTGGGCCTTGGAACGTGCCCTTACAGAGGGACCCACCACTGACGACCTGTCCCTTCTCCTACCTCTACTTGTCCTCTGCAAAATTCCCCTGACCTCCCAGACTTAAGGGTCTTTTTGCCTCCAGAGGACCTGTGAACCTGCCTGATGCTTTTGGAAAGTTGGCATTGAGTCTTGCCATTTATTGTTTTACCTCATGTGCCTAAGCATACTGTCTGGTGTTCAGTATTCATTAAAGAAATGATTATATGTTTAGAGAAGAAGAGCACTGAGTTCCAATTACAGGTTGGCCCCTGACTAGTTGCGTGATTGGGGTAAAAGTTCAATTTCTATTTTTCCTAGATTAACCTAGAATTCTCATCAATTTAATGTGTGCTACATTTTGGAAGAAATTTTCAATTTTAAAATGTCATCTCATGTTTCTTCATGCTAGTAATTATGTTCTTAACAGTGCTTGATAGTTTATAATAACCCTTTACACACATAATTTAATCCTGATCAACACTACAGTATACTGTCTTCTTAGAATTTTTTTCATTGCTAATTATAATGATTAATAATCAAAGCATGTGGACAATGACTGCAGCCATTAAAAGACACTTGCTCCTTAGAAGAAAAGATATGACAGATCTAGATGTATTAAACCTAGTGAGTTAAAAAGCAGAGACATCACTTTGCCAAAAGAGCTGTATAGTCAAGGTTATCATTTTTCTACTAGACTAGTCATGTACAGATGTGAGATTTGGAGCATAAAGAACAAACACCCTCTTCCAACAACTCAAGAGAAGACTCTACACATGAACATCACAAGATGGTCAATACAGAAAATAGATTGAGTATATTCTTTGCAGCCAACGATGGAGAAGCTCTATACAGTCAGCAAAAACAGGACCAGGAGCTGACTGTGGCTCAGATCATGAACTTCTTATTGGCAAATTCAGACTTAAATTGAAGAAAGTAGGGAAAACCACTAGTCCATTCAGGTATGACCTAAATCAAACCCCTTACTATTATA
>SJYC01016910.1:0-28792 GCA_006408675.1 Madoqua kirkii
GCCGCCGCCGCCGCCGCCGCCGCCTGCAGCACTAAGTACGCTGCCGCTCCCACCCAGGCTCCGCGCTACGCTCCAGCCAAACTTCTGCAAACCATGTGCAGCCGAGGCGAGGAAACTTCTCTCCACCTATTGGGGCTGGAGGCTTGAGTCACAAGCCCCATGTTTACATAAAGCGTTAGGTAGGACGCTCCTGGAGATGCTCTGGGAAGGCTCGGAGAACTGCTGGGATCCTTCTGCAAGCGGCCTGCTTGACATCTCTCTGCCCGCACCTTTGTCCCTCTGCTGCCCGAATTAGCATACGTTTTAAGCCTTAAGTCTTGCAACGACTTGAGAATGAATCAAGGAGCTCATTGTGGAACTAATACTCTTTTTTTTTTTTTTTTTAGAAAAAAGATCGCCACTGGTAGTCAGGAAGTCAAGCTGGAATAGCAGTGCTTGTTTGTGGTGCCTCTGGAGTTAGAACTGCTTCCTTACTGACCGGTGTGAGACGTTTCTGTTAGGATATAACTTGATGCTTGTGGCAGCAGTTGGGTTTTAGCTGGTGAAGCTTTGGTCCAGAAAAATCGAAGTCTGCAAAGCATGTTTGTTACTTAGGAACTATTTAGATACTTAACTTTTGGTTTCTGAGATACTGTTAGAGTGGATTCTAGAGTTGGCCAGTCTGTCAAATTTATTAGAGGACTTGAAATATTTTTAACAGAGAGTTCCTGAAACATGGCAACTAGACAGGCAGGGAATTTAGTATTGTTTGATGGTGACTTTTAACATCTTGAGATTTACTTTTGCGTCATTGCCGTTTTGCTAGAATTTTATTTGTATCTTTAGAAGTATGAGATTGTCCTTTGAGGAATGCATTTAATGATTTCTTTGTTTTACATATCTAGGAGTTTGAAGACTTAAGACTGGCTTCATTTGTTGGAAATGGAGGCGTCAGTTCCCTAGGCTTCAAAGCATGCTTTCCTGATTATAAGCTCCTTGATTTGATGTGGAACTCATTTTGGTTTATTTTATGTAGTGAGACCTATGCACAGTGCCCTGTGACATAGTTCACAAAATACTTCAGGCAAGCTTACTATCTGAATACAGAATTAATTTAACATACAGAAGTGTCCCTTCTGAGTATGATTTGGTAACCGGGTTGTGCCTGGTGCTGCTGATGACTGATTTCTTCTTTCTTGAAGACAGTACACAGCTGTATAACTGTAGTGGTCCAAAAGTGAGTAATAGATTTAGTACATACCTGCCTTGACCTTTCTCATTCTTTGATCAGCTAGATAAATGACTCGTTGAGTGGCTAAATGTCTGCCTTGCAAAACCGAATTCTGACCCTGGTGTAAGTATTTCTGGTGCACTATCACTAAAACATCAAAAGTTGGCCGTTAGACTGACATGTGGGGTTCCTGGGATAGGCTCTGCAGTTGAAATCTGTTTCATCTCATTTGGAAACTACAGTGATTTTGATCTTGGTTTCTTAATATTCTGAGACTAAACTTTCAAATGTATGGTCTGATGAGTGCTCACAGGGAGTGAACTGATGTAAGTAAAAGGAAAGATTGGACAAAACTCTAAAGTTTCAGGTGAAGCCATTGGGCAGAAACTTGCCTCTGTGTCTCAGGTATTTGGCCTTCAGTCAGAGTAACAATGCTTATTCTCAAGATCAACAGATAGTTTCCCTGTATTGTACCCCACATAGTTGTATAGAAATAAACTGAGGGCTTATTCTGAATCTTCTTCCTAGAGAAGGTGCTGTCAGGAGCATCCTAGTCTTTTTCAAAGATGCTGCTTTTGACTTAGAAGTGGGCTGCTTTGTTGCTAGTTCTTTGAAGGCATTATCATAGGTACTTGGATTTTGCCAAATATGCTAGTTATTTTTAGTCATCATCAAGTATTAGCATTAAAAGGAAAATATACAGATTGCATTTGTTTTCTGCAACTGGTGAAGTAGAAACATTTAGATGGATTCAGATGCAAAGGTTGGGGAGCAAACAAAGTTCTTGCAGAGGAGGGTTAGTGTAGTGTATGTTAGGATTTGGTCAGGGAAGCTGTCAGTCTGGTTGTGGGAGAGCCACAAATGCCCTGAGTTAAATAATAAGAAAAATATGTTATCTGTTTATTTTGTGTACTGATTTATTTCACATTTTTTTCACACATTTTACCTCAAAGAAAAATCACAGTGCAAGAAAATAATCTGAATGGATTCATCAGAAGTTATGCATAAATATTCTGCAGACTCTTATGTTGTTAAAAGTTTTGGTATATGTTATACTGAGGTGCAGCCAGAGAAATAATACACTTGATTGTGTTCTGAAGAGAACAGTTCCAGTGAAATGATGGGCAGAAAGCAATTTAATAGTACTATATTTCACTGTTTTTCAGGGGGTGGGGGGAAAATTTGTGTGCACTCAAGTTGAAGATAGACTTTCCTTTAACACTGAGGATGAAAGTAATATTAAGAGGAAGTAGTACATATGGATAGATCCCAAAGCTTTTTTATTGCACACTTTTTTGAAGGATGTCTTATGAGTAATCTCTTATATTAGAAAAACGATATACTTTTTTACATGGTAGATTTATAAGTCTACCTCACCTTCTGTATTTACAGGCTTAACATATCAGAAAAGATGTATTTTGAGTGTCTCCTATTTTGTTTTTGTTAAAATGTTTATAGAAAATGCTTATTTTATAGTTGGTTGTTATTTAGACTATATTTCTTCAAGGATTCCCTATACTTTAGGAATTTTGTTGTTGTTAAAATCTATTATTGTAGGCACGTGGGTTTCAAACTTTTTTGGTTGTGGGTCTAAGAAATACATTTTGTTAAGTGCTACCTGGTACACACATAATGGGTTTCCCAGGTGGCTCAGTGGTAAAGAATTCGCCTGCCAATGCAGGAGACCACTGGTTCATTCCCTGGGTTGGGAAGATCCCCTGGAGAAGGAAATGGCAACCCACTCCAGTATTCTTGCCTGGAGAACCCCATGGACAGAGGAGGCTGGCACGCCACAGTCCGTAGGGTTGCAAAGAGTTGGGCATGGCTTAGCGACTAAATAACAATACACATATTTGTAAAGAAACAGTTTTTAGGAAATAGTACTTGTTATTTTGAGTATATATTCTCCTTTTTCTAACTGTTAGATTTTTTGTAAAAAATAGCTAATTATGGTGCTTTACATTGATTTCATAAATCACAAATGGATCAGGGTCCACTGTTTGAAAAACACTAGTATTTTAGTTTTTAGTATTAGTTTCTGTTACAAATTATCCCAAATCTTAGTGGTTTAAAATAGTAAACATTTGTTTATTCCCGAATTTCTGTGGGTCAGGAAATCTGAGAGTAGCTTAGTTTAGGTAGTTCTGGGTCAGGGCCTTTGATGAGGTGTGTTTGGCTTTTTTTTTTTTTAATGTCAGGGTGTTGACTGAGAGGATCTGCTGCTGAGGTGGCTCACACTCGAGCGGGTTAATGCTTGGTAGTTCTCTGCTGGGCTGCTTGAGTGTCCTGTCGACAGGCCAGGAACCCGAGCAAGAGTAAGGAGGAAACCGTATCAACCCTGCCACAGGCTGTTAGTTAAAATCGAGTCACTTGTTCCAGCCCACAGCCAAAGAGAAGAATATCACAGAATTTATGACATTTTAATAATATCCACAGTTCTGTATTTCTCCTGTTATGGATGAATCCGGATGAGCCGGAGTTCCTGCTGAAGTCGGTCTATAAGTAACGATAAAGGCAGGGTTTTCTCTGAGGGCATCTAGTCTTGCTTCTTCCTCACTCTTAACAGTTTGCGGAAGGAGTCTCAAAGAAGTTAAGCAATTAGCCAAGTCCATTCAGCCTAGGAAAACTAAACAGATTTTCTCTTGAGTTTTGTCATGAGAAAATAACAATCTGTGTTGATAGAGGTGAGAATATTGGCTGCCTTTAAAAAAAATTCTTACCTAAAGAGTTTATAGTGTAGAACTTTTGTTCTCTAGAGAGTTTTCCAGCTTGAACCCTTATATGTGATTGTGGTTATATTTTCAATTTATTTGCCCTCTGAATAATGGTTGATGTCTTTATGGATTTGTAGGCTCCTCATACCAGTACCTCCATCCCAGCTGATTTTAGAGGAAACAGAAAATTTACTAAATGAATTTGAACTACTTTACTGTTATCTCTTGTATTACTGACTGTAGATTGTGCTGTGTAACTCTTCCAGTTAGCACATTTCCAGGACCTAAAAGACAATGTTAAAACTGAAGGATAATCAGGGTGTGCATGTAGAGAAGACTATACTGTTTTTCTGCTGTGACGTTTTCATGGAAACTTTTGGCCTAGAATGCTTTGTTCTAAGGCTGGTTTTGGCTTACTGGTACAGGAGTTGGGTGAGTCCTTGATGTTGCTAGTGTGAGTGAAGCCAGGAGAAATTACCAAAGCCTGCATTGAATCTTTTTTTTTAATGCATTAGGCTTTTCTAATACATGGGGATATAGTAAATCATGTTAAACTTTTGCAAGTGGCGTTTTTCTTCTTAGACTGCTTTCCAGTTTGTGTTCCCACCAGGACACCTGACCGTTCAGTTGTGCCCTAAAGCACTGATTGTCCATACCTCTAATTACTATTCTTGGTGTCTGTTTACCTATGTGTCATGTCCCCCATCACACTGTAGGATTCCAACAGGGACTTCCTTTCATACACACTGCTGGTGCTCAGGTACCTGCAGAACTGAATTTGTAGTTGAAGGGACTCATGGTGATAATTTCTCCCACCAGAACTGAATGAAAAATGTAGAAAGCTTCTGGATATAGGTGGTACATGTGGCTGGTGAATATGTCAATCACTGGTTCTGTTCCTCAGATACCCATAGTTCAGTGGAGAGAATACCATCATATACTTAATACACAAGGTGCAAGGTGCTCTGCTGGTGCGGTGAAGCTGGTGTTGAAACTGAATCTTAAAGGGTGAGTGGATGTTTCAAAGAGAAGATACAGCTGTTTTATGAAGTGTATACATCTGCCTGAATTGTTTTATGATTGGCAAGTTGCCAGCATATTTTGATAAGTTGCTTCTTACCAGGAGCATATATGCTCTTGATATATTATCTCTTTAGAACTTAGCTGTCCATTTCAACAGTTCCTAGCTAAATGTGGCCATGTAGGTTAAGGTCACCATACCACATGCACTTCAGTAGTCACATGGGGACAAAGGCTACCATGTGGACCACACAGATATTATTGAACATTTGTCACAGAAAGTTCTGTTGGACAGTGCTGCTACAGAGTCATGTTTTGTTCATCTGCATGTTTACAAGAGAAACTTAATAGCTGCCTGACATTGGGAGAGACAGTGATTGGTATTTATGAATAGACAGAAGGGAGTATATGTTACTGTGGTTAAGACTATATAGACTTTGGAGTCAGATCTGGGTTGAAATCATACTCTGTCCCCTATGCTGCCTGGCCTTTGTTGTGTTATGCATTTAATGTCTGAGCCTTAGTTTTTTGTTTTGTTAAAACAGGGATGATAATACAGGGTTGTGTGAGTGTAAAAATATGTCTGTAAGAGGATTTCACACAATGCCTTCGTAAGTGATAGGACCATTAATAATTTTTAAAATAATCACTGATTTGAAAAAATTTTGAGTTATCTTACAGTAAAAGTAACTTTTCCCCTCCCTTTTGGTGTACAAGTCTGTGAAGTTTGAGTATGTCTGCGTTTGTGTAAACACAATCAGGATACAGGACAGTTCTCTCTCTCCAGAATCTCCCCCACACAGTGCTTTTACATGCTGACCTCCTCTATTCTCCCTCCTCCCTGGCAGCACTGATTTCTCCTTCATCACTCTTTATGTCTTTTTCTAATATGTTATACAAATGGAATCATGTAGTCTTTTGAGACTGATTTCAGCCAGCTGCGTGAGTCATAAAAAGTTGTAACATATTAATGGTACAACTGATTTTTAAAGATGTTGGTTTTGAAATGTCTCTTTTTAAAAAAAAAAAAAAAGCAAGTCTGAATTTTTGCTTATAGAATTGTTGTGTGACTGGAGTGTTTATGTTTGAAAGTGAAGTAAATGATGAGATTTATAGGGAAAAACTTGCTCCCCCAGTTGGTGACAACTGTATGTGTATCATCTTGTCCATGAAGGTGGTCGGTTAGGGGAAGTTTTTTTAAAGATCGGTAGAGTTGCAGCACAGTCCTAATTTGAGAGAAGGTGGCTGTTAAACATCATTTACAGATGTGGTGTGAAGGTAGGTAACACCCGGCTGCTTTGCCCAGGCCTTCCCCAGCTTAAGGCTGAAAGCCTGGCTGCCTCCCAGAATCCCCCAGAGCCAGGGAGCATAGGATCTAAAAGGGCCACGTGAAGAAAACTTGAGGTTTACAGCTCAGATTGCATTAGTGAACCATCAGGTATTTGATACTAACTTGTTCCACCTCGCAGCAGGCATGTGGGGCCTTGGCCTCCCCTCTGGGGATCAGGCCTGTGTGGGAGGACCGCCAGGGAAGTCCCAGGTCTGAACTTTTCTGTTAGCGGTGTTTTAAAAAACTGATGACAAGCAGATTTGCAAGTCTCATGTATAGAAGCTAAATTAAAAGTCAGATTTTATACTTAACACACAGTCTTCTGTTTGGATTTTTCCAATTCACATAGGTCTAAATCTGAAAGTAAAATCTGAAGTTCTTCAGTTGACGTAGCTGTTGTGTTCCCCTTTGTTAGCTTTTCATACCATCTCTTGTATAGATTTCTTTATAGGTTAAGCAGATTGCTTAGTTGTTACCTGCTGCCTTCATGGAAATGGAAGTAGGGCCCTTCATGTTTCATCACTGTATATGGGAATCCAGAGCTGCACGTCATAACTTCCGAGTAAGTACTGGGTGAATTCGTGAAAGAATGACTATCTTTGTAGCCTTTACAGTCTTGCATGCATGCTTTCCAGCCTGTTGTTACAAGGGGATGTTGAAACATTTTGTTTTTAAGGAAATGTTTAAATCTGTTTTAAGGAAATGTTTCTTTCAAATTGTGCAAAAGGAGTAAAAATGTGGCCTTTGAAAAGTTGTTTTGTTAAACCTCTGAGAGAAAAGGGAATTTGGAATAGTGACCTTATCTATTCCTTAAAAAATGGCAATTCAGAAGCAATGGAGGGAGTCAGAAAGTAAAAATAGATTTGGATTGGAAGTATTCGTAAAACCTTCCTCTATTTCTTATCTTTAACCATCTTCTCCCAGCACACATCTCTCTCTCTCTCTCACGCGCGCGCAACACACACACATACACGATAAAGGCAGGAGATAGCATGAGAAAATGGGTTGGGTTGGAGAAAGAATCAGGTCTTCTGCGATTCGGTTACTTAAAATCTATCTATAAACCTGAGTGGAAATTAATAACTAGGTTCTAACTTGGTGGCTCTTAGTAGTTCGAGCCTAAGGATTTCTTCCTTGGAGTTGTAAAACAAAAAATTCCCCAGCAGCAACTTGGTTCTGATTGTGGGACACAGGAGTCACTCATTGTGAAAGCCTGAGGACCCTCTTTGGGAAAACTGCTCTTAAGGGGTAGACAACAATTAAAAATAAATGAATATGGTGAATTTTTGTCAAAAGTTTAGAAATAATACCGCCTGGTATATGTAAGATGTGTAGCGTTTAAAAGGTCTTTTTGGGCTTGCATTGAAGAGACAGTTTATTTTAAACAGTGGAAATAACTGCTTTATATTTAAATGAAACACTTTATGTGGATGCAGCATACACTTTTTAAGTTTCAAACATGTTCCTTAACCAAGGATTCCAAGGGGGATGCTGGGTCTTTCATTGAGTCTTCATTTAATCTCAGAGTCTTGTGGGCTTTTACCCAGATGTACTAACAGTCAACTCTCGTAGCTTGACATTTGTTAAAGCTCTGTTAACCCTCACAGCAGCCCTATGAGGTAGTGCTATTGTTAAACCCATTTTACAGGTGAGGAAAGAGGCCCAGACAGGCACTGTGATTCGCCCAGCATGATTCTGCTACTAGGTGGTGTGGCGTGAGGATTCAAACCCAGGAGAGTCTTAACCAATGTGCTTTTGTGACAGAAATTTGGTGCCATTTTTGAGGAGTGCTTCTGGAGCCACTGATGAATATTACCAATATTTTTTAGGCTCTCAATATTCTAGTATAATCTCATGGACATTTTGTTCTGAGAGAAGCTGTGATCTTCAAAAACTATTTTGCTTGTATTAAACCTAAAGTAATTTAAAAACTTTCCTAATAACTTAGGTTGAAACTTTTATCATAAATTTAAATACTTGAAAAGATATAATTTCTGACATGAATATTGGTATTTTGAAAATATTATGTCATAAAATAAAGTAATATAAATAGATTATAACGTATCAATCTTTAGAATGTTTTAGTGTAATGTAATACCATAATGATGTCCATCATGACCCATTTAAACAGAAGTAAATGATGTTCCTTTTTCTTGAAAGACTGTTTGTGTCATATTTCCCCCCCAAAAGTTATCCTAATAAATTTTTATGTTTGAAGGTTTTGTTACCTTGTTTTTTTGTAACATATCTGTGTATAAGTTTAAGTGTTGCATTTTAATTTGCCATGACCGTAATGCACTAAATGTTCATGCTCTCTTTGTTAACTAAAATTTTGTTACACAGTTGACCCAAACAAATTGTACACATAGATACTTAAGGGAAAGTTTTTATTGAAAGCGCCCTCTTAATGGGGGATGGAGGGATGGATAACATGGTTTCCATTAAAGAAAGTTCTATTGACCAGTATTTCACATTGTCCTTGTTTGGCTTTTTCTTTTTTTTTTTCAGTGAAATCATGAATTTAAAAAATGACATAGGGCAATCGTAAACAGTTTCTGCATTCTCTCTGTTCCTCCCAGTGTCTGTCTGTTCTCTATGGTTACATTGAAATGGAAACGAATCCTTATAAGACTTAACATTTGAAACAAACCATTTTAGTATTTTGTATTTCGATTGAAACAAGAAGGAGTATAGAGATAACCCGAACAATGTTTTTTCAAAAACACCTTGTTTGGCTTTCTAAAGAATTTTTAAATGCAGGTTGATGATGATGGTTTAATCACTAAATCCTATCCAGACTCCTGCAACACCATGGACTGTAGCCCACCAGGCTCCTCTGTCCATGGCATTTCCCAGGCTAGAATACTGGAGTGGGTTGCCATCTCCTTACTTCAGGGATCTTTCCTGACCCAGGATTGAACCCACATTTCCTGCACTGCAGGCAGATTCCTTACTGCTGAGCCACTAGGGAAGTCCTTAAATGCAGGTTAAATATACTTAAAGGTTTTAAAATATAGTCGATCAAACTAAAATGATGGGTGAGATGCCTTCTGTACATTGTGAGATGGGAAAATGGAGAGCAGGCTCGATAAACTGCTTAGAGGTGTGAGCACAGGTGCAACATTTTTATGAACGTACTCATGTGTGGAACTTGATCTAGAAAGCAGTCCTTGAGCTATCGATGCTCACATGTTGCTTGGAAGGTCCTTGGGTACCCCTGGCAGAGGCATCTGGTGGTACTCAAGACTGATACCTGCAGTGGCCTGAGACACCAGGATAGGCAACTCTACACTATTCCAGCAAATAAGTATACATTACTCATCAGTGAGGGTACAGATATCTGTGTATTCTCTTGGTTGCATACTGTGTAGCAATTAAGCTGTAAAGTGACAGTGTCCCAATTTAGAACATTAATACTCTGGATATGTATATAACACACAAAAGAATTTCATGTGATGGAGAGGGTAGTAGGGCAGGGGGAAATATGCATAAAAATAAGCTGAAGATAAAAAGGACTTTATCAGTTCTAGATAGCATATAAGTATTCAAATCTTTGTACCTGGTATTTTAAATTCCCCGAAAGTGTGTGAGAAAAAGTTCCTCTGTGGGAAGGCTATTTTGACTAACTTGGTAGTGAAAGGATGCAAAGTATGGATTAATAAAAGGAAAGTGCCAGTGGGCAGACTCATTATGCCACATAGAAACAGGAGGCCAAGTTAATTTCCGCCATTAAAGCCTATCTTCTGTATTTCAGAACTGGAGTTTTTGTTATGTTTTCTTAGGGCCAAGATTGGGACTCCCTGGGGGTAGGTTAGGAGCAATGCCCAAATTTCCCAGATAGCAAGATTATCCAAAGTTCTTTAAAATACATAAAATGAACATCCTTTCAAATTATCAGTGTTATAGACCCAGATGCTGGGTTCTTCATAGTTTTTATTCAAGCAGCAATACTAGAAACTGAAAAATCATTGTAACAATTCCTTGATTTAAGAAAAAATATCTATTAAAAGATATCTCAGCAGATGATACTTAACATTTGATTGTAGAACTTGAGTATCTCTTGCAACCATACTTTTCCTTTGGTCATCATTTAATCAGAAAAAATACTCGTCCCAGTTCAAACAGCACCTTACAAATAAAAAGAAGTATTAGGACAAATCACTGGCACAAACCTAAGATGACTTTTCTAATTGTGATGAATGAAAAATGCTCCTGGAATAAGAACAACTTTGTCTATCCCACTGGGCAAGCTGCACATCTGAGGCACAAGCGCTTGCTGCTGGGCTGTATGTTACACATTTACAGCGAGACTTCTCTAAATGCCATCTCTCAGAATGAGGGAATTTCCCAGCAATCCAGTGGTCACAACTCGGCACTGCCGTGGCCTGTTTTCAGTCCCTGGTCAGGGAACTAAATAAGATCCCACAAGCCACGCAGCACAGCCAGATAAAATGTGGAACCTTTCCAAAAATCATTCTTTAATGCGTTTTCAAAATCAGTCACTTGTAACTTGCCTCACTTGCAAACAGATTTAAGTATTTAGGACAAAGTCATGTTCTTTCCTGCTATTTAGTATCTTCTGTCAAGTTGCTTTCATAACAGTTTTAACTTACCTCTATGGTAATAAGGATGACAATCATCCATTCCAGGCGGAGTGCCCTCTTCTCCGTCAGGTGATTCCGCATCAGATCTGTTAGCTCCATGCAGTGCTGAAGCTTTTCATTCATGACCTACACAGTAAAAATCCAAGAAAGTACCCTGTGTATTTAAACGAACTCACTGAAGATAACAGTTGTCTGCTTCAGATTTCCGAGTTTCAAATAGGTATGCGGTGAGAAATCATCCCTTCAATTCTTGCTCCTCAGCTCTCTCCAAAGGCAAACTGCCAGGGCTACCTGTCTCCTTTCTGTGAATCCACTGGGACATTTTGTAATGCACAGATGTGACTGCAAAAAAATAGTTGGCATACCAAAGCTCTTCGAAAGATTTTGATGGAAGATCCAAAAGTTTTTGAGTCCTAGTTTTTCATCACTGCCCTTGGTAAATCGTAAGCAGTTAATAAAAGAAAACTTGAAATAAGATTCTTTTAGTATGCCTGAAGATGGCAAAAACAGTGATTACCATCTACAATATTAAAACTGTTCAAAGTCCCAGTGTCAATTCCCCGAACAAAAAACTTGACCTGCTGCACATCACCGCTAGATGGCACTGCTCTTAACGCTTAACTGCAGACGTTCTAGGTTTGCCTT
The DNA here is from genome assembly GCA_006408675.1 of Madoqua kirkii. Lineage (NCBI taxonomy): Eukaryota > Metazoa > Chordata > Mammalia > Artiodactyla > Bovidae > Madoqua > Madoqua kirkii. The sequence goes on from SJYC01016910.1 coordinate 11,524, forward strand.
CTGATATCCTATAAGCTAGTTGAGGGTCACAGAAAACAGACTCTTGGTTAAAGACTTGAATGTGGCCACTGACAAGGTATATACTTCCTTAATCCCTCTGTATCTCGCTTTCCTCTGGAAATTGCAGAGTCTGGAAGACAAATTTTTAAAACTAGTTTTTGGATTCCCCTCGAGAGTGCAGGTATGGTCAGTGGAAATTCCAGGCAAATCACAGATGCATGTCTGGGCTGACTGAAATGTGCTAGTACACCATATTTACCACGATTTTGCACAGAACATTAAACTGTGAGAGCGAACCCCAGAATAGGAAAGAAATGGCAACCCACTCCAGTATTCTTGCCTGCAAAATTCCACGGAAAGAGAAGCCTGGTGAGCTAGTCTATGGGGTCACAAAGAGGATGGGACAGCACTGTGAGGTGAAAACCTGGAGCCACACTGCTAACGCGTGTTTGCCCACTCCTCTAGACTCCATGGGCACCCCGCAGTTGCCACTTTGTATAAATGTTTAGAACAGTGCCGCCTCCTTCCTCTTCCTTTTGCTACTGGCTGCCTGATCTTGGTCTATAAATACGCTCAGCCTTAAGCTTGCTTCTCTTTTCAAAATGCTGACCCAACCCTCTTCTATTTTCCTTCAACTCTGACTAAAGACATTTTCTTCCTCCACTTCCTCAGCACCCAATTTAGCCCCTAGAAGTTGTAGATACTACCTCAATTCCCCTGAAACTTCCAGACGTCTCATGAGTAACTCTAACACCCTTTCTTGGTTAGATTACAAGACCTCAATTAACTCAAGTGTTTGACAACACCTGAAAACAAGCTTCCTTTTGGCTCTTCTCTACGGACCAAATTCTGCCTCCGACATCCTTTTCTGAGACTTCTTGGACCTCCCCTTGAGTGTGGATGACAGTTCCCAGAGTCCTGATCTTGTCCCTCCTGTCTTCTAGCTCTTCACTCTGCCTGATCGTGCCCAGATGGTCTGTGGAGATGTCTCCTGGACTTGGGTTGTTTCCATCCCACCTCACTGCTTCTGTGATACACATGAGCCAACTGCATTCAAGTCAAAGACTTAGAAATTCTGTTTATCTCAGAAGGAAACTATCATTGCCAAAAAATGGAAAATCTGCATGATGTGAAACGGTGTTGGCTGCACAAAGTGGAGCCTGATGCTTGGGAAGGTGTGAGCTTACACATCAGAGGGCCAGTCAAGAGCCATGAAAGCCAAACCAGGGCTTTTCTTTTCAACACGGAACACAAGTGTTACTTGCTTACATGTTATTTCAGGGTCCATATGTTACCTCAGCTCATCTCTTATACAAGTGTATGTATCCCACATTTTAAGAAAGACTGATTTAAAAAAACTTTTTTGTTAAGTCACAAATATAAATGGTTAATCCCAGTTTCTCCTCTGCCCGAATTTCTTGCTTTACTGTTATTTCCTTGGATGCTGGAGACAAACATCTTTATTAAAGATATCACCAAAATTTTGGCAAACATTTCAAAACCTATTTGTAAACACAATGCTTCCGTTTTAAACTGCTCGGCCCGAATTTCTGTCTATAAAACACCATCTTATTGGTTTCCTTCTTGTGTCTTAAATTTAGCATTTCTCAAACTACAATTTTTTAAAAAGTAGCATTAACTCACTATTTTGACCACACTAGGTCTTGGGCATCGCTCAGACTTGCTTCAGTTTCAGCATGTGCATAGCCTTCTCTTGTTGGCAAAACACTGGCTCAGTTGCTAGATCACCTGGGCTTACTTGCCCTGCAACATGTAGGATCTTAGCTCCCCAACCAGGAACCAAACCTGTGCCCCCTGCAGAGGAAACTCAGTCTTAACCACCGGACCTCTAGGGAAATCCTTTAGCTTCTAAAGAAAAAGTGGACTTCTGGGAATATGGGTGGAATGGTGTGTCCCCTCAAATTAATGCCGAAGCCTAGCCAACCTCCAGTGTAATGGTATCCAGAGATGAGGTCTTTGGGGATGGTGATTAAGTTTAGATGGAGTTTTAACTTTGCCAACAAAGATCCGTCTAGTCAAGGCTATGGTTTTTCCAGTGGTCATGTATGAGTGTGAGAATGGGACTGTGAAGAAAGCTGAGCGCTGAAGAATAGATGCTTTTGAACTGTGGTGTTGGAAAAGACTCTTGAGCGTCCCTTGGACTGCAAGGAGATCCAACCAGTCCATACTAAATTAGATCAGGCCTGAGTGTTTTGGAAGGAATGATGCTGAAGCTGAAACTCCAGTACTTTGGCCACCTCGTGCAGAGTTGACTCACTGGAAAAGACTGATGCTGGGAGGGATTGGGGGCAGGAGGAAAAGGGGACAACAGAGAATGAGATGGCTGGATGGCATCAGTGACTGGATGGATGTGAGTCTGAGTGAACTCCGGGAGATGGTGATGTATAGGGAGGCCTGGCGTGCTGCGATTCATGGGGTTGCAAAGAGTCAGACACGACTGAGAGACTGAACTGAACTGAAATTAATAACCTTGTAAGAAGAGGCAGACGCACTAAGATGTGCTCTCTCCTTGCCTTAAGAGACTACACTGGGAAGGTGGGAAGGGGGTTCTTACCAGGAACCAACCCTGTACACTTCACTACATCAGTACAACGTGGTCCATTAACTGCTGCCCCCAAGAAAGTGAGTTAGTCGCTCAGTCATATTCGACTCTGCAACCCAATGACTAGCCCTCCTTGCTCCTCTGTCCATGGGATTCTCCAGGCAAGAACACTGGAGTGGGTTGCCATTCTCTTCTCCAGGGGATCTTCCCGACGCAGGCAGATTCTTTACCATCTCAGCCACCAGGGAAGCCCCCAAGGAATGAGAACCAAGTACTGCAGAAGCAGAGAGGCAGGTGGCGCCAAATTTAAACATACTTTTATTTTCATCCTTCAGGACACTACCCGAATTATTTTCCACTTATTTACAGCACTGATTAAGTGCAATGCAAACATTCTCCTGGGTACTTGGTTAAGGATTCAAAAGTCAGCATTATAGCTGCATAGAGCTCACACAAATTTTTTTTTCTTAAAAATACCACAGAATGGACATGTTCCAGGACTCTTCCCAGTAGGGGGACTGAGGGGACCCTGCCCACCTGCTCCTGGGCTGCAGTTGACTTTCCTACACTAGGCATGGAGGAAGACTAGCCACTGGGAGGAGCACCGTCCCTGGTGAGCCCCATGTGCCCTCTTAGGATATCCACTCCGGCTGCTTGGTGAAGACACAGTGGCACTTTCTCCAGGGCTCCCCTTCTTGCTTGGCTCTGTGATCTTCCAGCGAGTTGATTTCGTCATTTCACATCTACATTCATGATTGATCCTGTGTTGATATTTCTCATCTTCAGCTGTGACTTTCACGTTGAATGTAGTGTTCGTCCCAAGTTCCTAAAAGACAGTCCTGTCTTTCTGCTTCTCTGCTTCCCGCTCGAATCACCTTCATTGTTAATGACCGTGATCCTGGGCTCTTTCCCTGTACTCCTGTCACGAGGGACATGCGAAGGACACCACAGGCATCAATATCAAAGGATGCCAAGATGTGAGGAAGGAAACAGAATGAAGGGCTGGGAGTAGGATGTCTGAGTTCACACTTGCAATGCAGCTGGTTTATCTTAGTTACTGCTCAGCAGCTGTTACTGACCCAGCTCAGCACTAAAGGCTGGTTATCAGAAAAGGTCTACATTTGCTTGGTGGCAATAATCTGTACACTTCATCCCAATAGTCAGGGTTCCACCAAACATCTTCATTCCCAGAGGGCAAGGGGAGACATCTGAGAGCCGCAACTCTTGAGCACTTTCAAATTCGTCCCCAGTAAGTACCGTTGCTCAGCAAGGTTGATGCTTTTGTTGAATGTCATTAAAGAATTCTCAAAAGAGGCTTTATTTCCAAATCTTCCTTGAGGCATAATTTACATACAATAAAGTGTCCCATCTCCATTCTAAGAATATACAGTTTGAAGACTTCTGACTGATAACAACCACGGAAGTACTGGAGTGACATTTCCATCACCCCAAATCCCTGTGCCCCTTTGAAATCTATGGCTCCAGGGAGCCACTGGTCTATTTTCTGGAACTACAGGTTGGTCCTTCTAGAATTTCCTATAAATACAGTAGCATGTATTCTGCTGTGTCTAGATTCTTCTCTCTCAGCATAATAATCCTGATAGTCACTCATGCTATTGCATGGATCAGTAACTGGTTTTTACTGCTGAGTGGTATTCCACCGTATGACTACCCCACACTTGCTTTATCCATTCACATATTAGTGGCCGTTTCATTGTTTTCAGTTTTTGGCTATTGTGACTAGCTGCTATGAAGATGCAGGTACAAATCAATGTGAGCACATACGTTTTCATTTCTCGTGAATAAATACTCAGGATCGAATCGTTGGATCACACAGTAACACAATTAAATTTCTAAGGAACTGCCAGGCTGTTCTGGAAAGCGGTTGTACCAATGTATATTCTCTCCAGTCACGTGTGAAACTCCCATTTGCTCCACATCCCTCCTGACACGTGGGACTGTCAGCCCTTTTAATTGTAGTCATCCTAATGTGTATCTAGTGACAGTGCACTGGACGTTTAATTTGCACTTCCCTGATAGACAGTAACACTGAGCATCTTCTCACATTCACTTGACCATTCACATATTTTGTGAAATGTCAGTTCAAATCTTTTTGCCCATTTGAAAACCCAAGTTGTCTTTCTGAGCAGAAAGAATTCCAGACGAGTCTTTTGTCAGGTTATATGTTGAGAATATTTCCTTCCAACCCGTGGGAGGAAATATTCTCAATATATCTGTGATCTGCCTTTTCATATTATTTTATTTTTTAATTAGAAAATATTTATTTGGCTGCACCTGGACTTAGGTGGGGCATGCGGGATTATCAGTCTTCATTGAGGCAAGAGGGATTTTCAGTTGCAGCATGCAAACTCTAGTTGTAGCATGTGGAATCAAGTTTCTTGACCAGGGATCCAACCCAGACCGCTTGCATGGGCAGCATGGAGTCTTAGCCATTGGCCCACCAGGGAAGTCTCTGCCCTTCATATTCTAAAGAGTGTCTTTCAAAGACCAGTAGTTTTAGTTTTTATGAAGTTCAACTTATCAAATTCTTTCTGTAAGGTTCATGATTTTTTTTTTTTTTTGGTCCTAACAAATCTTTGCCTTCTTCAAGGTCATGAGGCCTTTTCCCCTGTATTTTCTTCCTGAGCTTTTGTAATTTTATCTTTTATATTTAAAGGTCTCTAATTCATTTAGAAATGGTGTAAAGCCAAGACTAGGGCTCATTTTTTTTTTTTTTTAACATACGGCTATCCAATTGTTCTAGCACGATTTGTTGAAAAGATTAGGAAAAAAAAGAGCGCCTCAAAGACTCATTGGTGTATAACTAAAGATCTGAGATTATCAGAGATAGAGCAGATTTCTGAAACCATGAAGGCCAGAAGAAAGTGGGACAGGAATTTTTAGGTGTTGAAAGAAAGGAATTGTCACTTGGAATCCTTCATCTAGGCAAAAAAGATCCTCCAGGAATGAAGGGGAAGTCTAGCTATTCTCAGATGAAGAAAAACTGAACGGACTATGCTTTCGCAGACTTACCCTGAAAGAATGGCTAAAGAATGTTCTTGGAATAGAAAGCAAGCAATAGAAAAAAGAAATCTTAGAACTCACTGAAGAAAAAAAAAAGAACAAGGAAAGAATAGAACATGGGTAAATATGAGAGAGTTTCCTTCTCCTCTTGAGTCTTCTGAATTATGCTGGTAGTCAAAGCAAAAACTGAAACACTGATGAAGTTCTCAAAGTGGAGAGTAGAGGGATATACATGTTGTACAGTTTCCCTACTTGATTTAACCTGGCGAAATGTCGAAAAGAGTGGATTGTGATAAAGGTATGCATAATGCATTACGTACAGCAACCACCAAATATCTATGCAGAGAGACATACTAAAAACTGATACAGGTGACTCAAAATGGAATCTCCTCCAAATGTCTAGGTGGCTCATAGGAAGGCAGGGGTTGATACAGACAATGACTTGGAGGGATCTCAAGGGTGTTATGCCCATTTTAAAAGACACACGTTATGGTTCTATTTATATAACAATCCCAAAATGACAAAATTACAGAGCTGGGGAATAGATTAGTCACTGCCCAGGCTTAGGGATGGTGGGCGGGGATGGTGGTGTTACTATAAGGAGACAAGGCAGATCTTTGTGGTCACAGGACAGACCTGTATCCAGACCTTGTGGTTACCTGAACCTACACATGTGATTAAAGGTCACAGAACTACATGCGCACACAATACCAACGTCCAGTGTGTTTTCTACTCCCCACCCCCGTGGGGCTTATCTCCGTCATGACCACCTCCACCCACGTCCTTCATTCCATCAGCTGCCTCTCTCAACTTTGTTCCCGTGCTTCTAAATGCTCTCGAGACCGTTCTAACTGGCTGTGCTCTTGCTACTGTACTCTCCACATACCTCAAACGTGGCTCCTCCGCCTCCCCCAACCTTTCTGCGTCTGCCATCTTTCTACTTGTTGCCCACAGCAAACCCCAGTCATCCTTACTCGTCTCTCCCTGGCCTCCCCATACCGACCACTTCATCTGTCTTAAAGGATTCTTTTAAAAAAGTTTCATCCTTATTCTCGCTGTTGCCAGTGAAGTTCTGGACCTCACAAACTCTTGCTTGAAACTTGATGAGAAACCTCCTACTGGATTACTAGGCCTCCAGACTCTCACCAGTCTTACTGAGCCTCTAGAGTAAAATTCAGAATATCCTTTGACGTGAAAGCTGAAAACTGTCTGTACACAGGACGAGAGTGGGAAATTTAAGAGATCTGTCCAGAAGTCAAAAGAGACATTTCTTCAAAGGCAATTAGACACGTTTACTTAATTAAAAAATTCTCTTCACACTGTCATACAACTTAGAGGTGACATTGTGTCTTTCAGTAGAAGTGCAAAATACATACCTTAACTCTACGAGCAATGCTGAGGAACTGACAAGTTTTATCATAAAGTTCTTCCAGATTTTCTCTGTCCCAGTAGAAATCAGGAGTGATCAAGAAGTCTGAACTCAAGTTTATACGGTGTCTTAAAAAAGGAAAATCATAACTTTTAATTTGTATCTTGAGTTAAAAAATCATGGTCTCTATTTTCTTTTTTGAAGATATTTATTCATTAATTTGGAGAAGGCAATGGCACCCCACTCCAGTACTCTTGCCTGGAGAATCCCATGGATGGAGGAGCCTGGTGCGCTGCAGTCCATGGGGCCACTAAGAGTTGGACACGACTGAGCGACTTCACTTTCCCTTTTCACTTTCCTGCACTGGAGAAGGAAATGGCAACCCACTCCAGTGTTATTGCCTAGAGAATCCCAGGGACGGGGGAGTCTGATGGGCTGCCTTCTATGGGGTCGCACAGAGTCGGACACGACTGAAGCGACTTAGCAGCAGCAGCAGCATTCATTGATTGGAGTTAATTTACAATGTTGTGTTAGTTTTAAGTGTATAGCAGTGATTCAATTATACATACATAGATACCTCTCTCTCTATACACACACACACACACACACACACACACACACACACACACACATTCTCTTTCAGTTCTTTTCCATTATAGGTCATTACAAGATACTGAGTATAGTTCCTATGCTACACAGTAGGAGCTTGTTTCCGTATTTTATATACAGCAATGTGCATATGTTAATCCCAAACTCCTAATTTATCTCCCCCATTCCTACTGGTAACCACAAGTCTGTTTTCTATGTCTGTGAATTTACTTCTGTTTTGTAAAAATGGTTAATTTCTTATTTGTATGGCATTTTATAAAAACAGTTTTGAATACTGGTTCTTATAATACTTCTGAGAAACATGTAAACAAAAAAATTTCAAAATCTGCAACCAAATTAATTCAATATTTACACTGACAGTTATGAAGCAGATAAAAGAAAACCCAATGTAAAAAATTTTGAAGCTTTTTTCATTCAAGTCTGTTACACATGCATGCATGGGTGTGTGTGGATAGGTATGCACAGGACTCCTGGTTTCTTCAGTATCCTTCCAGTGTTTGATCAGACACTGGATAAGCAAATTCTCTTTCTTTCTACCCTTTTACATATGAAGCCTGAGCTTGTTTCTAAAAGAAAATTTACATTGTAGAAGTAACATATAAATAGTTTTTCACTATAAAAAAGAAGTAGAAGTGCAAAATACATTAGAGAACTCAGAAAACCCTGGTAGGCCCTTGATCCTAACACCACAACTCAATTCCTTTAGGCCCTGCCAACACTCTGCTGTTGTCCTTCAGGGTCTGTTTCTTTGCACGTATGTGCACACACACCTACATATGTAGTAGTATGTATACACATCAAGAGGCATATGAATATTTATGCTGTTTGTCTACAAGTAGGACCATACCACATCTGTAATTTATGACTTAATTTCTCACCCGATATAACCTGCCACATTTCTCCTATATCTCTTCATAGACTCACCATATTCCTCTGAATAACACATAAGCACTCTTACTGTAAAAAGAAGAAAACTTAGGATAAGAACAGTAAGGCTCTATAGAAACTATTCACAAGCCTAAACATATTTAGTCCTAATTTCTGAGTTTTGATATAGGAATTCTGCTCACATCATTAAGAACAGAGGAGAGAGAAGTCTCTGCATCCCACTTCTTAGCGTGGGCTGCAGGATGCTCCTGACATAGGGGTTTTTATTTTTCTGGTGTCCTGAGTTGGGGTTCCTGAGCTATGAAGAAGGCATGGGTGATGGAATGCTGGCCCACTTCTCCTCGCCAGGCCAAGTTTTAATATCCAAGGAAAATGTGGAACAACCCTTAGGTGCACTACTGACAACAAACCCCAGTCACTCATCCCACACACAGGAGGGCTGAAGCGCCATTCAGGATGCCTCCCTCCATAAGTCCTGGGAAAGCTACAAGAATAAAGTGAACTGAGGGCCTTTTAACTTAATTTTAAATGATGCACTATTGTACTTCATCAGTTTTAAGACACTGTTCTTCCCATTTTTCACATCTCTGAAAACGGAGGCATCTTTAAAAGTGATGATGTCTTATAGGTGGCAGTTGTGACTCAGCTGTCATTGCCTTAGACAACTTACTTCCCTCATGTTTTCCTTTTTATGTATGCCTGGGAATACATAAAATGTGATAAATCTACATCTAGATAAGACTAAAAGAGCTATTTCAGGAAGTGCAAAATTAAAATTGTGATAAAAAGCACTGTCACATGTGCTGGATGGCAGCGTTTTCACCTTCCTATGGCGTCTTACGGCGTCTTGGAGTCAGTGAAAGATGATCCATCACTTTTCTGTAGCATCTATTCAGAGTTATGATGCAGTGACAGACTTATACTGAGAATTCCCAGTGTTCAAATTCTAGAATGTGTCTTTCCACCTACAGAGAACACCTACTGTGCTCTCCAACAGAGGTTTACTGTAGATTAATTGTGGTCTCTCTTGCACAGGCAGAATTTCTTCCAGTAAAGTCCTAACACAGCCCAGCTGCTTCTAATGGGTCAGAGTTGTTCATGCTTATAACGAATGAAATAAAAACAGCTGCAATTCCCATTAAGGTACAAATGCTTGCTCTTTACTGTACAGGGATATTTTCTGCTGATTGTTAAATATACGAAGTATATCACTTACAGAGAAAATTTTACCTTAGGGCAAAGAGTTCACCCATTTTCTGCATAACTTCTTCATGAGATAGTTTCACTTTCTTCCCAGCTTTTAAAGCCTATTTGGGAGGAGGAGAAATACATACATACATACACGTGTCCCTTCTCACTGGCATTTTCTATGATGTACATTCCTAACCTCTTATTGAAAAACCAGGGGCTCTTTTCCCAAGTATGACTATTCCTCCATAGTGAAAACAAAGTTAATTACAGTAGGCATGACTTTTAACATACGTAGCTTGAAATTGTGATGTAACTATAGATGTGTTTTTCGTGCTACTACTTTTCTCAGAACTTGTCAAAACATTTGTTTCTTTAATCGAGAAAAGTGGTCACAATTTCCTTGACAGGAAACATTTCATTTTATTTCCTTTCAATTCAGTTACATTAAAAATATAATACCATTAGAGAAAGCTAATTTGAATTTTGGCTTCCCAGGTGGCTCAGTGATGAAGAATCTGCCTGCTAATTCAGGAGACACAGGTTCGATTCCTGGGTTGGGAAGATCCTCTGGAGGAGGAAAGGGCTACCCACTCCAGTATTCCTGCCTAAAAATTTCTCAGATCAAGGAGCCTGGTGGGCAACAAGTCCATGGAGTCACAAAGAGTTGGACATGACTGAGCAACTAACACACAAAATTTGAATTTTAAGTTTTAAAAGGTTTCTTTATCATTTTATATGTAAGTGGATTTTTTTTCCTGCTTAAATTCAGTGTAGCTTTCTTACCATTCATTACTAGTTTGTTGTACTTCTAAATTCATCATTATAGTGTGAAATTTATATTTTTCCCCAATAGAACTCAATCTTCAAAAACAAGCATAAAATTAGTATAATACCTCTGGAATCGACTGAATAGATTCAACAAATTTATCCAGTGACGTTTCCCAGATAGCAAGTTTCACTAGAGAAAAAAGATTAATGATGGAACATTTATCATCACATTTCGACAAAATGCAAAACTGCAAGTACCTTCACTGCCATTTACAATAGGTTAAGAAGCAGATGTCCAAAAAATATGAAACTGACATTTTAGAACAGCTACTTACTATATTACAGAAGAGGGCACTACGTGGAAAGAGCTACGTACGTAGTGACAGTGAGTCAGTTTCCAAGCTCTGCTGGCAGATCAAAGCTACTCTGGGTAAAATCCCTGACTTTCTCATACTACATCTCAGGGGCCCAGAGGATGAGCTTCGCCCTGGAATGAAGGGTGGCTCTGTAGCTGGGGCAGGAACCAGACTCTCCTGGCCTTCCCTTCCGCTCCTCCAGGCAACGGGTACAGCTCAGAAGTCCCAAAGCCTCCTGGCTGGTATGCACAGGCCATCCGAGCAGCCTGGTATAGACTGGTGGCAAGAACCTTTCTTGGAGAACTTCCGCAGTTTCATACAGGTGTATGGATCTATCTGGAAAAACTGAGAGCCACTGTGATCCTCTGTCCCATTATTGTGAAAAACCAGGGTGTACTTTTCTACAAAGAGGCCCATGCCCAATCACACAAGGCTGAGCTTTCTCTGCCTGGATTAGAGACAGCCTAAGACCAGCAATCTCAGACAGAAGCGGAGAGAACAAAGGAGTGATGATAACAACAGCAACAATAATATAAAACTATTCTTGGACAGATAAGCTTTGTCAGTACAACTGACTGTAGCAATTGACTGTATACAATTAACTGTAGCATGGATACTGTATTTTATACTCTATACTATATATATATTTTTTTTTTTTTGGAATAAAAAAAGAAAGAACTATAAGGCTTTGCTGAAGTACTCTGAAAATATGACAAAGTCTACTAAATCCTTTAACTTCCTGGATGAAATGAACACTATGTGATACCTTCTCTGATAAGTAGCAGTAACTTACCTGAGAGGCAAAGGGCATTTGAGAAAGCAAATTTCTCTAGAATGGCGTCATCTAAATCCAGCTCTGAATTTAACCGGATTTCCCCTCTGTGAAGTTTTGACTGCCCCCTAAGGGAAAAAGAAAAAGCATTTTCTAAATCTTGAAAAGTACTTTCTCTCTTCTGAAAAAGTCACCTTATAATCTTTCTAGAGGTCATTTTGGCAACTTGTATCAAGAGTCTCACAAATGTTCTCATACCCTATGATGCAAGTAATTCCACTTCTAGGAATTTATCCTAAGGAAACAATGAAAGATGCAAAGAAAGATCTGTGTACAGAAAACTTTCTATGGTCAAATGTTTAATAGTAAGAAATCAGGAAAGAAACTGAGTGTGCAAGGAGAACGGTTCATCTAAAGGAATTCGGCACAAAAGTAAACAAGTGTGTTTTGAAAGGATATTTAGTAGAAAAGGGAAAATGGTTCCAATAATTTGCTAAGTGAAGAAATGCTGAATATATAACTATACACAGTATAATCTAAAATGACGCTAATTTGGTGGGGATGCGGAGGGAGACTGGGAAGTTATGAAAAATTAAGATGTATATGTAGACAATTCTGGAATGACTGGGGAGGTAGGGAAGGGAGAGAATTTGGGGATATAAGCTTCATAAGCAAAGAGGAAAGGGACAGGCTAAACCTTCACAAGAGATGTGAGCCCAGAAGAGATGGACAGAGGAAGCTGGAAGAGGGAGGGAGGGAGGGAGGGGCCGGAATCCGTTCTAACAGCCTCAGGTCGGGGAGAAACAAGACTCGACAAAGAGGGCAGGGCTGATGAGACGCGTTATGAAGGAGCTCGGCCCACACAGACGAGGCAGCAGGCTCCCGGGTCACGGGCAGGACTCACACCCACCGCGTTGGTGGAGGTGAGGATGGTCTCTTCTGATGAAACCAAATCTCTGACTCCAGGACTGAGTATCTCTAGACACTGTGAGACAGGTGTGCGTGTCTGCACACCTACAGGTGGGTGGGGGACAATGCCTGGTAAGTCACAGTGCGGACTGGAGGCAGACTGTGGGAGGGGAACTGATGGGAAACGTGACCACAAGGCCGTGGGCTTAATAACGAATAAAATGAGCAACAATGCTACTGGCTCCTCATCTGTGGTGTCCCTGGCTCACACCATCGCTTTCTCCTGCACCCGCCATGGGCCTGGGTCCTCACGCATAGTCAGGTGCCCAGCATCTCTGAAGCTCACCTGAAAGCTGGTTCGCCGCAATCCCGGCGACTGTGTCGCATTAAATGACATAGGAAAGCTCATCGCTGGCAGCTGGCACTTGGCTCTTAGCCCATCTCCTCTTTCTATAGCTGGTGTCTCTTCTTCCTTTCTTAGCACCAAGACTTTCTGGCCCCCCACTCACATTCCACCAGGTAGGTACCTCCTTGAGAATAAAGACGTTTTAATCCTGTTCCCACTGCCTGCTCTCTCCACCCTAACATCTCTCCTCATTTTTGCGCCCTTGCTGGGACAGGAAAATCAGCCAGGATGCTGTCTCCCCATACATTTGACCTGGCAGGTACAGCAGGCCCCCACTTCTTACAGGCACCTCCATTCCTGTGAGTGGCTCCCTTAGAACATCCCCTCATTATACTTGATACTTTTTATACTCAAAATCAACAGGAAAAAACAAAAAGAATTTACTTAAGAAAAAAACGTTACCAGAATAATTTGACAGGTTCATTCTCTGATGAAGGTACACTACTTTTTACTGATTTTGGCTATTTAGGAAACATTACTTTGGGATTATACTATCTACTTGTTTCAATTCGTGGGTAGTCTGAGAAGTTAAAAATTCTCTGTCCACTAATATTAATTGCTTTGGCTTTCTGTTTGTATTAATAGCTTTTTTCCTCAAAATTTGTCTCCAAATTCATAAAGACTTGATCTTCTCTACTACCCTCCCTAAGCATTTCAAGTGCCTGTTTTGTAAATTTGATAAAAAGCTGCTTACTCTGTTTTTGTGTAGTTAAGCTCTTCATTTTCCCAGTGAACCAATGCAATTTCATAGGGCTGAATTTCATGTTTTTCTAGAACTTGCATCACCTGCTTCATCTAGAAGAAAAGGAAGATTAACCTAAGTGACAGTTATAACATTTTAAAAATTACATTAAATGATGTTTGTTTTGTTCTTCAGGTTTCAAGCAAAAAGTAAACTCATGGTGATGCTAAACTAACTGGAAGGATACATCATTTGTTGTTAACATTTGGAAAACACAGGGGACCTTAAAGAGGAAACAGAAACAATCATTCTCCCATAGCCCAGAGGAAACCACAGCAACGTTACGGCTTGTTTTCTTTAAGCTGTTACGCATAAAATGTTCAAGTAAAACACCTGTAAAAATTTAAACAACACAGAATTACAGAAAGTGATAATTTCTCTATTCTTGCATTCCTCATCCCTGAAGGTAATCATGATTAAACTTGGTGCATATCCTTCCAGGCACTCCCCTACATGTAAATATACGTATGTTTTGTTTGCTTTTTATATAAATGGGATGGTACTGTACATACAAACATTTTCAATGCTATATCCTGAACGGAGGAACCACAACTGATTTAACCATTCTAAAATGTCCATTCAAGGGGGATTTTTTGCTCCTCTCCACTAACTCTGTGTCACATGCACCAGCCTGATGCACGTATCTTCAGGGCCTGTGGAAATATTTCTTCAGGATTTGTTAGATCAAAAGACACACACGCTTGTAACTGTGGCACGCAGGATGTCCACTCTTCATGTGGCACATGGGACTGACACTTCCAGCATGTGGAGTCTTTCTCTTTTTAGTTGTGGCAGGCGGGATTTCCAATTTGAGAACCCAAAGATTTATGAAAGCATTCTTAAAAAATTACTGACTGCTGTCAGCCTTTACATCTTTGCAACTTGAAACAGCCAATTTGGGTTACATTTTTCTTCCATCTATTGCTCTCTCTTTCCTTTTCTCTAGGAAACCACTCCTCAGTCTCCTTCCTCCCACCCCATGTGTGTGGGTTCCTCCTTTTAGTAAAGCTGGGGTTGTATGAAGCACACTTTCAGCGCAGCTCTGGTATTGTATCGGTTATAGTTTGTAACCTGCTCTTTTAATTTAACTGTATCATGTGCTCTGCTGTGCTTAGTCGCTCAGTCTTGTCTGGCTCTTTAAGACCCCACGCATGGACTGTAGCCCGCCAGGCTCCTCTGTCCATGGGGATTCTCCAGGCAAGAATACAGGAGTGGGTTACCATGCCCTCCTCCAGGGGCTTTTCCCAACCCAGGGGCTGAACTCAGGTCTCCTGTATTGCAGGTGGATTCTTTACCATCTGAGCCACCAGGGAAGCCCCAGGAACAGGCTTTTTCCCCACATGACTTTTAAGCACTAGATTCTACCCGATGGACAGTAGATTTTATTCTACAGATCTGCTTAACAAGCTTTCTCTGATTATGTGTTTTGGTTATTTCTTATTTTTGCTATTGTAAATAATATGTCGAACATTTCTATATATCATTCATCACCTATAATGTGATTATTTTCTTTGGATAACTTTCTAGATGTAAAATTGCTGAGTTAAACATAAAGTTTTGATGTGTATTACCAAACTGCCCCCTGAAGAGGCTGTATTAAACAAATCCTGATTGGGATATTAAAGAAATGAATTCCAGTGAGTGAAAATGTTCTAGAAATCTTGATCTAAAATAAAACTCAGGGCAGCCAGCTTCCAGTTAACTGCATGAACACTACTCATTTGTAGGCTATCAGATGAGAAGTACATTTCTATCTGCAGTGTAGCTAAGATTCTTCTGATTGCCCACAAATCAGTGTGTGCCCAGAGAATAGAAAACGTAGGCAACCTGTAGTCAAAATGACAATTTTGGAAGATGACAGTGTTAGGATCAACATCACGTAATGCTGAGCCAAGAAACTGAGGACTGCCTGTCATTTTATCATCCAATGGCTCAGGTTATTGAGGGCTAATTAGCAATTTATTCTCAGAAAACTAAGTTTTAGTACTTTACTTTATTTATACTTACAGTTTGGTCTTTCACATTCCAGAACACAGCAGCTCCTTCCCTGATTTAAAAGAATAAGCTTAGTTAAAGGTGGAAGACATTCTTCAGGGTTAGACACAGAGCCAGGCTTTAAGTAGCTTCTAGAATGCATCCAGAATGCCGATCTAAAAAAGTATGATTTATTATGGATTTGACATGATGACCCCTGAATGGAATGATAAACACAAGCTATTTTTTGAACTTTTGATTAAAAAACTTGACCCCTCAAAAATTCATGGATTTCTCAAGTGGTTTGCAGAGTAACTATTATCATAATACTACATTATTTCAGGTATCTAGGTTGTTTCATAACCTGATTCAATTTTTTAAAAAAATTCTAAACTCTTTATTTTGTATTGGGGTATAGCTGATTAACAAACAATGCTGGGATAGTTTCAGGTGGACAGCAAAGGGACTCAGCCAGACATATACATCAGTAACATCTTACGGAAAAACCCCAAAGAGCTTCTTGGCCAACCCAATACAAAGAACTCCTTGGCCAACTTCTTGCAATCTGAGTTCTAAGAGTTACAAAGGATCTACGTGGGTGCACACTGGAGAGACACCATTCGTACAAGACGAGCGAAGCCAAACGAGAAAATGAAAGGAGACACGGCTGAGGAAACACCCCAGCTCTGGGAGAAGGTGTGAGGCAGGCATGCGAGGTCGCAGAATAAAGAGCTAGCGGTGTGAGTGGCTGTGGTTGAGGACAGGTAGGGGGCACTCAGGTCAAAGCTGGCAAGAGACAGCCCTGGAAGGAACGTCATGCCGTGATCAGGAGTTTGCTCACATTCTGTGGAATTTTAAGCAGGGCAGTGCAGTGATCAGAATTACCTACTGTCAAATTATCCTGCCTACAGACAGACAGACAGACTGGTGGTGGGCTAAGAAGACAGGCAGCGAGTGAGCTGGGGCAAAAGGCCAGGGCAGGGTCTCGGGACGCCGGCTGGAGAAGGTATCGAAGCGGCCAGGGCACTAGCTCAGAGAAGCACCTCCAGGCAGACGAGGGGCCCCAGGAGCTGCACGGCACGGGGCTCAAGCCCTGCGTGACTACGGGTAACTAACAGGCACCGGAAACAGGCCTGGTCCAAACCGAGCGCTGCAGTAAGTGGAAAACACTTAGGAAGAAAAGGAGAATATAAATCTCATCAATTGTGGACTGGTTACATGTAGAAATGATAATAGTTTCAATATGCTGATTATATAAAATGCACCAGTAAAATTAATTTTAGGTAATATATGATGTTCTTATTAGTGCTATTCAAAATTAAGCTCATCTTTTTTTTTTTTTTAAGATATGGCTATTAAACAATGTATCATTACGTACGTGGCTTGCACTTGTGGCCTGCATTGTATTTCTGCTGGACGGTGCTGATCTAGGGGACCTCAGAAATCCAAATTCCTCACTTGAGTCAAAAGGGATGTGATTCTACTCAGACTAAATGCTGAACCTGATTATGAATCACCCACAGACACAAAGACAGGGCTGCCAGTTATCAGCAACTGTAAGAATGACAGAAACTTCACCAAAGGATGTATTGTTATGGATGCTCCATGTATTTCTGTCCTGCCGATTATCAGTCCTTTGACTGTGGGTGATTCACTTCAATCCCTCTGACCCTCGGTTTCCTCAGCTGCAAAGTGCAA
>SJYC01016913.1:0-29907 GCA_006408675.1 Madoqua kirkii
AAAAAAAAAAAAAATAAGGATCTCTTCATTTACTTCACTAGCATATCAACTATTTAACATGAAATTAGTACTTCTAAACTCCTTTATTCAAAATGTATTCAGGAACTTCCCTGGCTGTCAGTGGTTAAGACTGTCCTTCCACTGCAGAGGGCATGGGTTTGATTCCTGGTCAGGGAAGTAGGATCCCCAATGCCAAGGCCAAAAAAACCTATTCAGCCTTTACAATAAGATAAGCAAGGATCTGGGACTAGGGACACATCCATGGAAGAATGGGGTTCCTGTCATCAAGCTAATGGTCTCCTGAAGGAGACAGGCGTGTGCAAACGCCTCATTGTAACTGAGTGGAGCAGACCTAGGCCCCACCAAAGAACTACAATAGAAGGTTCCTAAGTCTACATGAAGAGTCAGGAAAGGCTCCCAGAAATATTCAAGCTGATTCTTGAAGGGGAACGTGCTTTTCAGGGTGGGGCTGTGCATGTCAGTTGGACTAAAGGTTGTGAGACACACATACACACACCCCTAACAGAAATACTGTACGTAAATAATCTCCCCTTATTTACGGTTTAAAACATTTGTTCTTTAAAAGCAAGCCTGGAGGGACTTCGCTGGCCATCCAGTGGTTAAGACTCCACGCTTCCAGTGGAAGGGGGCAAAGGTTGGATTCCTAGTTGGGGAACTAAGATCTCATAGCAGGCAAAAAAAAAACAAAAACAAAAACACAAAGTAAGCTTGTAGTAGTCTATGGGGCCGCTCAGAGTCAGACAGGACTGAAGCAACTTAGCAGCAGCAGCAGTAAGAAATCAATAACAACTGTTTAACAAAGTAACATGCTAGGGGCTGGAAATACAGGTATATAACAACAATCTCAGTACTCACCATCTAGTGGGGGAAACAGTATACTGTGATGAGTACATAACAGAGTTATGTACCAACTGCTCTCAGGTGCAGAGAAAGGAACCTCTGGCTGTGGGTGGATGGGGCTTATCAGAGCTGACATTTGAACTGGGTTTCAAAAGGGCAGAGGGATCAACAAGTCACCACCCTTCCCCTCTCACCAGGTACACAATTCACCTGACAAACAGCCTGCAGCTCCAGGGGAGGCAGAAGTGGCTGGATCCTGAGTACTGATCCTATGAGCTTCCACCACCAGGGAGAAGGCAGAGCTTTTCACGAGAGACGCACATAGTCAGATACACATCTAAAAGACTTATCTGCGGTTAAAATGTAGAAGAGCAATGACAGTGTTTCCTGAGTACTTGGTACCCAGCAAATCCTTTGCTTCACCTCACAACAATCCTGTGAGGTACTTCACAGGGCAAACGGAGGCTTACTGGGGCGGACCGCTTATAGTCAGCGATGCAGAGCTGGAAGGAAGTCCCTGGCCTTTCCAGTTCCAAAGGAGACACTGAAAGCACGGCATATGTAACCTCCCTTTAGAAGGATGAGGACAACGATGAGACACTGCGATATTTGGGAGGCAGAACCTGCAGCTTTTAACATAACTTCAAAACAGCAGTTTTATTACCTGTCTTCATCGCCTCTTCTCTGATATCCCTGAACCCGCTCCAATCGGGCTTTCATTCCTAACACTTCACCAAAACCCATTTGTCAAGGCCAGCAGTGACCTCTGCATCAGACTTCCAGCCTTCGTTTTCCCTCACTGACCAGCATCATGGGACACAGCGGAGCACTCCACCCCCTACCTCACTAGCCACTTTCATCCTCACGGGGTGCCCTCTGTCTCTCCTGCTGGTTTCCCATTCCAAGAATGTAAGGCACCAAAGCTCAGAATTTGGGCCACATTTCCTTTCCATCCCCAGCTCCCATTGATCTTCTCCAATCTCAGAGTTTGATGTAGTTACCTACACACTGATAAATAGCAAATATTTATCCCTAAACTACTCTGACAAGCATGAAGACTGTAACAGGCTCAAAACTGAGCTTCTGAAACCTTCCTGCAAATCCTACTCTTCCCACAGTCTCCCGCGTCGCGTGAAGCAGCAAATACATCCTGTCTTTGCTCAGGCCCCTCACCTGCGGGGCCCCTGGGTGCTTCTCTTCCTTCTCCATACCCAGGCCGGCAGCAAGTCCCACTGGCTTGGCTCCGACCGGTCCTCAACAACCCGGCCACCACCCTGGTCTACGCTGCTGTTTTGCTTAGGGATTACTGTCACAGCATCTGCACTGGGTTCCCAGCTTCTGTTCTTCACATTCTTCTGAATACTGCAACCAGATTTACTAATTTACTAAGTCAGATTCCATCTTCCTTCTTGGTAAAGTTTAATGGTGGCCTCACACTTCACTTGAAATAAAAGCCAAAGACCTTAACATGGACTGCATGGTCCCCCTTTCTCTGGCCTTTATCAGGGCTCTAACGTCTGCTACAGCTCCCCAGCTCTTTTGTTCCAGTCACTCTGGCATCCGAATCTGTGCACTTACTACCCTTATACTCTTCTCCCAAGTGTCTGTAAACCTATTGATTCCCTCACCTCCTTCAGACCTCTGCTCAAATGCCTCCTAAGCAGTGACATCTTCCTGGACCACTTCATTCAAAATGCACACCAGAGACTGCCCTGGTGGTCCAGTGGTTAAGAATCCATCTTGCAATACAGGACACTTGGGTTCGATTTCTGGTAAGGGAACTAAGATCCCACATGCTGCAGGGAAAAGAAGCTGAGGAGCCCAAACAAAGACCCAGCATAGCCAAAAAGAATCATTAAAGAAAAAAAAAAGGGGGGGGGCAACAGCACTAGCTTCCTCCACTTTCTATTTCTCCACTGCATGTAACATCATTTACCAATACTTCGTGTTGTTACTTTATTAACTCACACAAGTTATGAACTGAGTTCCTACCATGTGCCTGACATTGTTCTACTTGCTAACACAGCTGAAAATAAAATAGACAAAAGTCCCTGTCTTCTGAAACTTACATCACAGTGGGGATGACAGATAATACATGCGGTAAACCAGTAACATATACAGTAAATAGTCACAATGCTATAATATATAGTCAACAAAATATACAGTAAGTACTCACAATGCTATAACGGGAAGAAACAGAAGAGGAAACGAGATGTTTGTCTCTCTCTCCTGTAGCATATACGCTCCTTGAGGATAGAGTTGCCTTCTGTTCAGTTGCGTCTACTGTGACCACAGGGCCCAGCACACAATACGTATTCAACTCACATTTTCTGAATGAAATATTCAGAAACTGCATTCCTAAATATGCAACTTCCTGGATGCATTTCCTACTTCCAAGAATACACCAACTAAGAAAACTATCAACTAGGCTACAATTCAATGGGTAAGAGGCGCTAATCTGGGAGCATTCCTTCCAACTCCTTAAGATGCTCAAAATGATCTTTGCAGTTACCGCTGTGCACTGACTCAAAAAAAGGATTCATATGTGTTATGGATGGAATGCTTTTTACTCCCAACTAAGTCGACCAAAGATCATCGTAACCGGCACGGGAACCTCTGCGATCCCGGTGAAACATGTGACCTAAGAGATTCAGGGCGGCGGGCAGCAAAGGCGGGCACCGCCGTGCGGGACCATTCAAGCTCGGAGAACAAGGCAGTGCACTAACCTCTCGGCCTGACGAGAAGAGGGATTCGAGGAGCGCGCGAGCTTCCGCAGCCCGGCCGCAGACTAGAGACAGAAACAGCAGCCGCAGCCCGGCGCGCTCCCCGCGCCGGGTCCCAATCCCGACCAGCGAACCAGCAAGCGCCCGGCACTGCGCAGGCGCACAGAGCTCCAGGACCCTGTGGAGCGTGAGTCGCCCTTTCCACGTGACCGCAGGACCACGTGACTCGTGCCGCCGCGACCCGAGCCGCTCCCTGGTCCCTGAGACGTCCCGGTCCCTGCTTGCTTCCGCCTTCCGCCCGCTTCCTGATTCCGCTCCTCTCGTCGCCCTCAGCTGTCCCCGCCTTCGTCCCGGAAGATATTTCCGGGTCCTCGAGCCGGCCATTGTTTGTCTCTTCTACAGGCACCAAATAAAGTTTCCTCATTCAAAAGTGTTTTTTTTTAACCCACCTCCCTCGCTTTCTCGGCTCCTCCCTCGCGCGAGCACCGCCTCCCCTCCTGCGGCGGGTGAGACCCGAGCGTTGGAGTCGGGAGCGCGGAATCCGGTGATGGCGGGGCCTCCGGCGTCTCTGTCGGCGCGGGACGTAGGGTTCGTGTCGCTTTCCTCGGCCAGTCTCTCGGCTCCTTTTCCTCCTGCCCGCTATAGCGGAAAACTGGGCCTCGTGGGGAACCTGTGGGTACCGGGGGAGGGAAGCGGAGGCGGGCTGGAGGCGCCTGCTCCGCCGCCGCCAGCGAGTTCCAGCCCGCCGCCGGGCTCCGCTTCCCCGGGGGCCACGGCTCGGTTTCCAACGGTCACGGGGAGGCGAGGGCTAGGCGGCCGCTCGCCGGGCTCCAGGCTCGGACTGTCTTTGCATCTTTCTTCCTGCGGTGTGATTCGTGCGTGGCTTCTTGCCTGCCTACACTGGAACAGACTGCGAATCCCGACTGGAAATCCCCGTTTACCCCTACTCTACAAGTGATGGTTCGGGGATGTTGGTTGTCTTGCATTACTTTGTATCGAACAGTTAATGCGTCTTTAAAGTGGCCCGATACTGTTTATTATTTTTTTTTAACTCACGCATAACTGTCACGAGCGTGTTATGCTCCCTTTCAGAAGTGCTGCAGCGCGTGACTCTAACCATATTTAATTAATAAACCTACCTTTTGAGGGGTATGCTTAAAGCTCTCTGCAAAAGTTAGGGATCTGAGATCTATAGAGAAATAGGTTTCTTACTGTCGCTAATCGGATTAATTTGTAATCCCATTATAAGTACCTGTACCATCTTGCTTTTTTAAAAGTCATAGATTGCATACAAATATACCTGTTAGTAAAAATTGGAAGGCCCAATTTACGTATGAGATGTGTCCTTACTGCAAAATATTGCAAAACACAAGAACACTTGGAAAAAATTGACCGTACCGGTAATGGATTGAGGTCAGAGAAGCACCTTAGGCCCTGAATTTAAGTTTGTACTCACCTTCGGGCAAATATAGGCAGTGTTTGCATCGTTAAATTTTGAATCCTAGGTATATTTGCCTTCATCCAAGTCCCTGGACCTGAGACATTACTGTTGGAGATGTAAACCTATGAGGAAATTTAATAGCTAGAAAAATAGCAATACTGTCTAGTTAAGTTGTTTCCCTGGTGGCTCAGACAGTGAAGAATCCCCCTGCAATGCAGATCTGGGTTTGAATTGGGAAGATCCCGTGGAGAAGGGCGGAGAAGGCGGTGGCACTCCCCTCCAGTACTCTTGCTTGGAAAATCCCATGGATGGAGGAGGCTGGTGGACTGCAGTTCATGGGGTCGCGAAGAGTCGGACACGACTGAGCGACTTCACTTTCACACACTGGAGAAGGAAATGGCAACCCACTCCAGTGTTCTTGTGTCTAGAATCCTAGGGAATGGGGAGCCTCGTGGGCTGTCGTCTTTGGTTCGCACAGAGTCGGACACGACTGAAGCGACTTAGCAGCAGCAGTAGTAATTGTTAAAAGTTAAATTCTGATCAGAGCAGTTACTATTCCCTGATGGCTCATACGGTAAAGTCTGCCTGCAATCGAGAAACCTAGGTCTGATCCCTGGTTGTGGAAGATCCAGTAGAGAAGGAAATGGCAAACCAGCTCCAGTATTCTTGCTTGGAAAACCCCATGGACAGAAGAGCCTGGCAGGCTACAGTTCATGGGGTCGCAAGAGAGTAGGACATGACTGAAGCGACTTCATTTTATTTCATGCGTATTAAAACCTGTTCACTGTAAAACCCACAGAATCAGAAAACATTTTTGCAATTTTTTTCCTTTAAGCTTTATGGTTCACTTTTAAGGAAGGCTTTTGAAAAAATACTCAGGACATATAATCCTGTTTTTGAAAATTGGAGTAAGATATTTGAGTTTTTATAAGTGTGGTGATCCCAAATTTAGCATAGGAGATTTGGGCAGAAGTATTCTGTCTTTGTTTTTACATTGTCTCTGGTGATCTGAAGATATAAATGAACTGATAAGTTGTTTTGTGGTTTCTATTTAAAAACTTCACAGTGCTAATTTTTTTTTCTATCCGGACCATGTATTTCCTTAAACTAATAATACATACGATAATAATCTGTAAATCTTGATTTTTGTGTGGCTAAAATCAAGAATACTTTAATTTTTGATTCAAGTATACTCAGATTTTTCCTCATTTCCAGCTTTCTTCATTCTCTGACACTTCTAAAAAAATCTCTCCTTTTCTGGTTGAGAAAGCAAGATGGTAACTTGCCTTAATTTTGCTTAGGGTCAGAGAGGATGGAAGGAGTTACTGGGGAAGCAAAGAAGGCAGCAAAAAAAAAAACCTTTGAAAAGAATTAATGTTGGCTGAGGATATAGACAAAGAGAAGCAGGGGTGTAAATGTCTTTCCCTACATACTTCTGCACTGCAAAGTGTTTCAGGCAGCTTTACATCCATTGCCTCGCCTTTCTAGGTAGGAAAGGTCATTTAGTAAATAACCTAGGAGGAAAGCCTATTTGACTTTTAGGATAATTCTGTTTCTGTCTTACCACTTTGTTAGACTAGCTTCTGGTTAAGGAGAAGAAAAGGAATACAATGAAAGGATAAGAATGATTAAACACTCTAGAGAATAGTCTGAGATTTGAGGCACAAACCATGCTTGGTTTTTAGGATACACCAAGAGATTTTCCAGGCTTCCCTGGTGGCTCAGATGGTAAAGAATCTGCCTGCAATGAGGGAGACCCAGGTTGGATTCCTGGGTGGGTAAGATCCCCTGGAGAAGGGAATGGCTTAACCACTCCGGTATTCTTCCCTGGAGAATCCCATGGACAGAGCTTACAGTCCATGGGGTTGCAAAGAATCAGACACAACTGAGCAACTAACACTCAGAGAGGTTTTCCGATTATCTTGAGTTGCTCCAGGAGTTGGGCAATGCTGGTTTACTTTACAGGAGTTGTTTGCAAAGGAATTTAAATTTAGATGAGGTGTTCCAAAAACTGAAAGATGACAGTCTTCTAGTGTGAATGCTGCTGAATAATCTGCTGTGGTGTGTGACTCTTTTCTAGATCATTTGCATATTTTTCAGTTAAAGACAGATCACCCCAGATCTTAACCAAAGCTATTGATACATTGCATCGACATAAAAGTGAATTTTTTGAGAAACATGGAGAGGTAAGAATTGTGTTTTTACTTAATTCTTTTGTGCTTAAGTCTAACAAACACAATAAGCAATTTTCCACATGTGGTAATGGTCATTTCATCTGGAAATAAGTTTATAACATGAAACTTCAAAAAAAGGCAGACTAGGTAAGGCAAGATAATGTCGAAATGAGATCTGTTTGTGTTCTTTGATTTTTCAACTTAAGAATTCTAAATTTAAATGTTTATATGTTTGTGAAAGATATAAATTATAGTTTTGAAGTGTTTTATTTTTTCCTTCTTAAATTTAGATCCATAAAACTTTGTTACCCTAGAGGAATTATGTATATATGTGTATACATATATATATATTTATAGTTATAGATAATTACATATAAACTGATTGTAGTGTAGAGTATTCATACACATGTGTGTATACATTATATATATATGTAAACCCCCCCCACCCATGTTTTTACAGAAAGGCCTGGAAGCTGAAAAGAAAGCAATTTCTCTTCTTTCTAAATTGCGGAACGAATTGCAGACAGATAAACCGATTGTTCCTTTGGTTGAAAAGTTTGTTGATACTGACATATGGAATCAGTACCTAGAATATCAGCAGAGTCTTTTAAATGAAAGTGATGGGAAACCAAGGTGGTTTCTCTCACCGTGGCTATTTGTAGAATGCTACATGTATCGTAGAATTCATGAAGCAATTATCCAAAGGTAAGTTTGTAACCATCAAATAACAAATGTAGATAATTTATGCTTTCTTTAAATTATAAAATGGTAATTTAAAAAATAAAAGCCAAATGAAGCCTGAATTCAGTTCAGCAGATGTTAATGGTGCTATTAGATATTTCTGCAAATGTTATTGTTGTAATTGATTATTGGCAGTTATTACCCACTTGCTTAAAATAGACCTAAGATTGAATATCTGAAGTAGGAACTAATTAAAAGTTCTTACAAGAACTTACTTATTTGAAGAATACAACAAATTGTTCTTAATAAGCAAAAAAATGTTAATTTGAAATAATTATTTATGTAAAAATTCAAGACAGACAAAGTAAGCATATGTTTTGGTTTTAAAAATAGGTAATATGTCAGAATTAATTTGCTAAAAGAAGTCAACAGAACAGTCAACAGAACTGCATTGTTCTGGTGCACTATCTTAATTTTCCGCTCTTATTTTTAATGGTTAGATTAGAAAAGGACTCGAAAAGTTAAACACATGTTCCAGAATAACTTTTTATAGAGTTGTTTATACTAATTAATTGTTTCCTAGGAAAATTATGATAGAGAACTGCCTTACAGAGCAGAAGAAAAAGTAATGTGGATCATACTTTTAGCTCACAGGTTACAGAAATAGAGATTTGCTGAGTAAGAGGAATCCTTTGGTATCCATTCCTCAACACAGCATAGGATGCTTGAAGGCACTTAAACTAGCACTGAAAGTAAAATAAAAAGATTACTTAGGTAAACATGCGTAAACTTGAGTCTATCTTTTTTTCTGTTTTAATCTTTATAAATTATTATAAGGTCACAATTTTTTTAGTAATTGCTGAATAAGTATGTTTTAGATCTTGTGCTTTAAAAGCAGAATACACTCATTAAAAATACAGTATATTACCTGGCACACAGACCCAAGCAAAAGACTAGCAAACGCTAGACACTGTCCTGTATTGAATACCAGCTCAGTTCTAGTTATTTTGCAACCCAGAGACATATAGGTGTTATGGTTTCCATTTTACAGTGGAGGAAACTGAGGCTCAGAGAGATTAGTATCGTTTCCGAGGCTACATGGTGAGTTACTGGTAGAACCAGTATTGGAGCCTGGTCTGTGTAAGTCAGATAAGCCCCTTCCTCAAACAAGTAGTGCATTTGGATATCTTTCCAGGACTGAGGTTAGTCAGATGTTCTGGGTGATGGTTTCATAACTCTGGAAAACATGCATGTATCAGCAAAGCTGCTGAAGTGTTGGAACACTGAGTGGCACCCTGAATAGGCCTGGAGGAGTTCGAATGTTAGAGAAGTAAAAGGGATCTGTTTCTGTTTTTGGAGGTGGATCCAGTTCAGAGTAAAAATCTAGGACAGAAGCTTACAAACCCAGCTGCTTGTCACCCAGCTGGGCAAAAGTTTTTTGGTTTGTTTTTAAACATGCAGATTTTGAAATTATTATGTTAAATCCTAATGATGTAATTTGTCCGTGGTGGGGCCTGCACATTGGTTTTTCTTTCCATGCCCCCGGGAGATTCTGCTCAGCCTGTGATGCTAACCATTGGTCCAGGAATAGCTTGATAAAAGGGATAGAGGCAACATTTAGCTTGAAGTTCCAGGAACAAGAATATTAGTGAGCCAGGAGTGTGGAATTCTCCTAAGGGGATCTCTTAGGCAAATACTTGAAGATCTGGGTGTTTGATACTCAGGTTATAGGTAGTACAAAGAAAGGCTGTCCTACAGTGCAACTAGCACTGAAGTAGTTGTTTTTTTAATCAAAGTATAGTGGTTTATAATATTGTATTTCAGGTATACAGCAAAGTGATTCAGATATCTGTGTGTGTGTGTGTGTGTGTATACACACACATATATTCGATTATTTTCCATTATAGGTTATTATAAGATATTGAATATAGTTCCCTGTGCTATACTGTATATTGTTGTTGCTTATCTATTTTAAGTATAGTAGTTGTATCTGTTAATCCCATACTCCTAGTTTATCCCTGCCCTTGAAGTAGTTTCTAAGTATCCAACTTGTTAGGTTTCTTATATGAAGAATTCCTACCCTGGGTCAGTGACTGTCCAGAGTAACCATAGGACTATCTTTCTAGCTTTTACAGGATCCCAAAGCACACATGGGGCTTCCCAGGTGGCACTAGTGGTAATGAACCCACCTGCCTGTGAAGGAGCTGTAAGAGATGAAGGTTTGATCCCTGGGTCGGGAAGATCCCCTGGAGGAGGAAATGGCAACCCGTTCCAGGATTCTTGCCTGGAGAATTCCATGGACAGAGGAGCCTGGTGCACTATAATCCATAGGATCAAAAAAAAATGAAGCAACTTAGCACACAGCACATAAAGCACACATTAGCTTTAAGACATGTTTCTGATGACTTTGCCCCTTTTACTGAAACATATTTTGAATTTTCTTTGTCTAGATGTATATTTTGGGTTTTTTAGAGTTAAGTGGTTGAATAGTCTGCAAATCTAAATTAAGATTCAAAGTTTTAGCCATATGTAAAATTTAAATATGCTTCAGATACTGAAAAATGAAAATATGGAGAAAATGGCAGACATTTTTAAGCTTTTATTAAAGTGTGATATACATGCTGAATAGTGCATATTTCTTAAGTATTCAGCAGTTTTTACTGGAACATGCTGTGTCCGTAGTGGTCAGATCAAAAGGCAGAACTTTAGGCCCCCCCATGCTGCCTGTGGATCCACAAACATTCAAACACGTATTCTTGGTGAACATCTGTGTGTGTTTCTGTTGGGTATATACTTAGGAGTGAGCCCCTGGGTCAAGTGTGTACACGTATACAGCTCTAGTAGATCCTAAAATGGCAAACATTTTAAGATCTCTGAAATCATTTATAGCCATGTGCGTTTATTCTCTTAAAGTATATGGAGCAGGTCTCAAGGGGTTTCCCCAGCAGTCCACTGGTTAAGCCTCTGCACTTCCAATGCAGGGGCCTAGGTTTGGTTCCTAGTTGGGGAGCGGAAATCCCACAATCAGTGCCTCGAGGCCAAACGGGAGTCTGCAGGTTTTCCTGTAAAGGGCCATCAGTCAGTGTTCTAGGCTCTCAGACGCCTCAGCTCTCTCGGTGCCAGAGCAGCCGTAGGCAGTATGTGAGTGAACGTGGTTGTGTTCTGACAGAACAGCAGAGTTGTGGGCCCTGAAATTTGAATTTCGTGTATCACAAGATCATTTTCAATTTTTTTTCAACTCTTCAAAACTGTGCAAGCCATTCTGAGTTTGCAGATCATACAGAACAGGTCGCGGGCCAGAGAGGGCCTGCAGGCTGCCGTTTGCTGACCTCCGCAGTGGAACCCGTGCCCCAAATACGTTTATCCCAGTACCTCACCTTGAGAGCTGATTCATTTCAGCAGTGCTGCCATTGCTAAAAAAGTCTTTTAATTCTTTGACACTTCTTTCAGAGCCAGTTGACAAAACTCAAAATGAGATTAGTCTCATTATTATTTAGTCACTCATCTTTTTGACCAAAAATGTTTTATTCCATTTGATTTACATGCTTCATTCTACTGAAACTGCTATGAGTGACTTTTGGCTGTTTCCAAAAGCAAGTTAACTCCAAAGCATGAAAATACTCATCGCTGACAGGACATTTAATAGCAGGTCCTGAGGAAAATCCCCAGAGAAGAATTCCACAAGTGCTGTGAGCAGTGGCAGCGTTCTTGGGCTAAGGGTGTGGCTTTCCAGACTGACTCACTGACTGAGGGAGGCAGCCATCATGGGGTGTGTGAATTCTGGTATGTTTTTGATTTTGATTTTAATTAATCCCATTGCATCTGCCATATTGCCTTTTTATCCTAAGGTAGGAGACCCCTGGAAAAAGTAGCTAATTTTGAAGATCAGAGTCTGTAAAGTCTGTTACACTAGTATGTATACTTTCTGACTTACGTTTTTCTTAGGTCTTTATTATTTGATCTCTCATTAGACAACATGAATATGTAGTCACAGAACATACATCACCATTGGTCAAAGTCAACTTGAGAGTAAGTGAAGTGAAGTGGCTCAGTTGTGTCCAACTCTTTGCGACCCTGTGGACTGTAGGCCACCAGACTCCTACGTCCATGGGATTTCCTAGGCAAGAACTGGAGTGGGTTGCCATTTCCTTCTCCAGGGGATCTTCCTGACCCAGGAATCGAACCCGGGTCTCCTGCATTGCAGGCAGACGCTTTAACCTCTGAGCCACCAGGGAAGCCATACATGAGCAAAACTTGTCATTACAATAAGATTTACATTAGTGCTGTCTGCTTTATAGCAAGTAGTCATTGGGTTCCTGTAGTATTCTGTGTTTGACTCCTTTACAGTTAACTATATTGTATTCAACTATTCTGTTTATATCCATATGTTTGTTATTTGGAGCCTGAGCCACATTGAGCACCTGAAAAAATGTTTGTTAAACTAAAGCAATTGTCATGAAATTCTGTTTCTCTTTCCCCTTTTTCCTAAAAACCCACTGGATAAATAATTATGGATACATTCCCTATAATTATTTAATACTTCCAGTATATTTGACAACTAATTAACATGAGTTTGGGTATTTATTCTTGCATAATTTATTTAATTTTATTTAGTTAGTATAAATTGATTATTTTCGTGTAACTTGTCTATGTTATACCTAATAAAAATCACCACTAATTTTTTGGATGGGTTGCTACTATTCTCTTTCCTTTAAAAAGCTGCAATTACTCAAATGTTTAAAAGAAGGTACAGAGTTACAGAAATGTTTCACGTATTTTTTTTTCCTATTTTAGTCCACCAATCGATGACTTTGATATATTTAAAGAACTGAAAGACCAAAATTTCTTTGAATCTCAGGAATCCGTCATTGCCTATGTGCTCATCTGCAAGAGTGGAGGAAAACTGTTGAAGACCTAGATGAAAATCAACTGAGAAATGAATTTTTTAAAGTTCTTCAGGTAAATATAATAATTTATTCTAATAACAAATTTTGATCATTTATGTGAGGACTTCTAATTTTTTAGTAACTGTTACTCTCAAGTTGACTTTGACCGATGGTGATATATGTTCCGTGGCTACATATTCATGTTGTCTAGTGAGAGATCAGATAATATTGACCTAAGGAAAACAATTCTCCTGAGTCTGTTTGTTTATTTAAACAGTTGAAAAGTAAACTGGTATACATTTAACAGCAGGGAGACACTGTGGGGGAAGAGGCTTCAGGAAATGAGGAGCAGAGAGGAGAGGGGCTGCAGGACCCCCCTAGAAGACAGGGTGCACTGGAGCAAAGGCAAGGACTTGGGTTTTTACTCATGCTGAAATGAGAAGCTGTTAGAAGGTTTTAATCAGAGGAGTAACGTAACACGACTTAGGTCAAGGATTATTTCTGCAAATAGACTGAAGGCACAGGGTAGAAATAGGTAGCTCTGTTACTGACTCAGCTCAGGTCTGGACCAAGCCGGTAGCATCAGAGGTGGTACAGGTCACCAGATTCTGGATATAGTTTGAAAGTAGAGGCCACAGCTTTTTTATGCAGCATTATTAGAGAAAATGTAGATTGGATGGACATTTTATATTGAGTTTTGTAGAAATGAATTTTATGAACATTTTTAGCAACCCCTCCTCCCATTATGTCCTAGATAATAGAGGGTTTTTTTAAATTGATTATTCAAAAGAAGGGTACATGTATTGTGCTTTTTCTTTTTCAGATTTCACTCTGGGGAAATAAGTGTGATCTGTCTCTATCAGGTGGGGAGCACATTTCTCAGAAGACCAATATAATGAATTCGTTGGAAGACCTGAAACCTTTCATTTTAGTGAACGACATGGATCGTCTTTGGTCATTGCTAAGCAATTGCAAGAAAACAAGAGAAAAAGAATCTGTTACTCAAGTGGTATTGTTCTGGATAATTCTGGGTTTGAACTTATTACAGACTTAGTATTAGCTGACTTCTTGTTGTCCTCTAAACTGGCAACTAAGATCCATTTTTATGGGAAAACAATTCCATGGTTTGTTTCTGATACTACTATACACGATTTTAATTGGATAATCAAACAACTAAAGCATTCTAATAATAAGTGGGTGTCCCAGTGTGGGGTTGACTGGGAAGACCATATTAAAACGGGCAGATGGGTTTACCTCGATCATATATTTTGGACTCTGCCTCATGAATTCAGTGCAATGTCTCAGGTCGCTCCCGATTTACATGCTGCACTACAAAAGGCTCATTTAGTTTTCTTCAAGGGTGACTTGAATTATAGGAAGCTGACGGGCGACAGAAGATGGGAGTTTACCATTCCATTTCATGAGGCGTTGAGTGGCTTCCACCCTGCACCTCTGTGCAGCATCAGAACATTAAAGGCTGAGGTTCAGGTTGGTCTGCAGCCCGGGCAAGGCGAACAGCTCACAGCTTCTGAGCCCAGCTGGCTGACCACTGGGAAATACGGAGTATTTCAGTTTGATGGTCCACTCTGACTTGGTGTAGGAACTTTCAGTTGTGTAGAAAGATCTGACCGACACTCGGCAGCCCCAACTAGCTCTGGGAAGCTTGGCTTCTTGGTGGTGATTTATACACTCTCCGATGCTTTCTCTTTTGAACGCTTAGCCCCATCTAACACTGATGTTGGAATTTCCGTAACTTATTTCAAGTCAAATGTATCATTTCAGATAGTTTTAACGACCTTAATTGGGCAGAAATAGAAGTCAGTTTTGCTTTAAAAGTTAAAATTTTTAAAAATACTATGCTGCATGGTATTTAATATACTGGGAGGCATGAAATTTTACTTGATTTGGGGCTCTCAGGGCTCAGTGATAATATACATCTTAAATACACTTTGTAAAGAGAGGCATTTCTTAACTGATATCTGAACACATGAAAGTAAAACTTACCTCATAAGTTATTATAATTTTTAATTTTGTTATTGGATTTTCTTTCATTTCCATATCTGTTATTTGTATGCGTTTGTATTTTGATCTGTGGAAAGGGTGGTTAGAAACTCAAAATTGAACAGAATAAAACAAGTAGTACTTGAGGAAATGTAATATCTTTACATTCTGTTTGTGATATCCATAATCACCTGAAATACATTATTTTAACATATGTGTTTTAAATGAACAAAATTGCTGTGCAGTCTTAAAGTGCATTAGATAGGAAAGATTCTTCTGCATAGACTTTGTACTACCGAGTTAATTCACTTTTTATAATCTTGCGCATTTATTCGCAATCACAGTTACATTAAAGACTGTAAATTTACAGGTCAGTTTGTTTTGCAACTGAAATTGAAAATAAATCTGGACATGTTTTCTTGCACCAGAATAATAAAATGAATTGTAAATTGTATCGAAAATCTCATTGGTTTTATCTTTCAGTGAGGGCAGGGCAAGAAGGGAAGATTAAAGATGAACTCTATACAGTGTACCCCCAGTACACCACCCCCAGTATTCCTGTTAAGATTTAGTATTTTCACAGAGTTATGCCACCATGACCACAATCTACTTTCAGACCGTTTTCATCTGGCCTAAAAGACAGGGCTCTGCCTAGAGTCTTCTCCCGGTCCCCCACCTGTTTCTGCCCCAGCAAGTTTGGCCTCTGTGTGTTTGGCAGAGGTACAGAGGAGCATGTAGGAGGAGGCTGAGGCTCTGAGGTCAACTGAGGGTGAATTTTCCACTGAAGAGCTGAGTGGTCTTGGAAAACAGCATCTTCAATTGCTTCCACTGCTTAACAGTAACGTCCTTGGTTAAGGATGAAGTAACTCCTGGATAAAGCGGTCTGTAAATTTCATGCAACACTTTTTCAGCAATATATAGATCCAGTGTCTTACAGGTGTATTACAAGACATAGATCCAGTATCTTGTAGAGATATTACAATAAAAATGTGGAAGAAGGGTAGGTAAATAGGTAGAAAATGGTGTTATGCCACACATGTGCCAGTGGTAGAGTCCATCTGCCAATGCAGGAGACAGGAAACAGGTTTGATCCTTAGGTCGGGAAGATTCCCCTGGAGCAGAAATGGCAACCCATTCCAGCATTCTTAACTGGAAAATTCCATGGACAGAGAAGCCTGGCAGGCCCCAGTCCATGGGGTCGCAGAGTCAGACACAACTGAGCATCTGTGTGTTTGGCATAGGTACAGAGGAGCACTCACACACACATACTCCGTGGGTTTATGTTACTTTCGACTAAACAGCAAATGAACGATTTCTTGGGATGACCCACCTCTCAGATTTGAGGTGGCATTTTGGTGTTTGATAAAAATGCAGTAATCCTTTTGAACTCTAATGGCCAGAATCCACATCTTTCAACCTTAAAGTTTTATTTCTAGAAAAGAAATTCCCACTGCAAAAGGCAATACCAATGTAGTTCAAACTCTACTTAGGTTTTAAGCACATCCTAGGGTGAATTGAAAATACAATTCAGACTTAGATTTATTTAAATTCCCTCTCCTGCTCATTTTCCGAATAGCTGTCTCTGCCCAAGCCCTCACTGAGTCTTGTTCTCAAGCCTCTTACTCTATAGAACTTTCTCCCCTCTACTCTTGACTATTTTTGCTGGACTGAGTTGGGGTGGGGGGCATCCAGGAGACTAACATGCGTGCTTTATTACCTTGGTAAAGTGCCTATGCACCGTCTGACATTCACAGTATGATACCTTGATACTTGATAAGATACCTTGACATTACAGAGAGTGAGTAAGGCAGGGGGAGGAGAAAAAGGATGATGTTATTTCACCAGCACCAGTACTCCTGTTAAGACTTTGGTGTATTGCTTTCTCCGTGCCTAGATATATTTTTTCAAAGGAGGCAATGGCACCCTACTCCAGTACTCTTGCCTGGAAAATCTCATGGACGGAGGAGCCTGGAAGGCTGCAGTCCATAGGGTTGCTGAGAGTCAGGCACAACTGAAGAACTTCACTTTCATGCATTGGAGAAGGAAATTGCAACCCACTCCAGTGTTCTTGCCTGGAGAATCCCAGGTATGGGGGAGCCTGATGGGCTGCTATCATGGGGTCGCACAGAGCTGGACACGACTGAAGTGACTTAGCAGCAGCAGACATATTTTTTACATTTCTAAGAAAAAGCAGGCTTGTACTGTTAAAAAAATTTTTTTCCCTCACTTTAAAATAATTGATATTGTGTTCAATCACTCAGTTATGTCTGATTCTTTGTGGCCCCATGGCCTGTAGCCCACCAGGCTCCTCCATGGTATTCTCTAGGCAAGAATACTGGAGTGGGTTGCCATTTCCTTCTTTACGGGATCTTTCTGACCCAGTGAGTGAACCTCAGTCTCCTGTATTGCAGGCGGATTCTTTTTCTCTGAGCCACCAGGGAAGCCCTCGTTTGTCATCTTTTCCTGGTAGAGGAATGGAAGACTTTTAGGACTCATAATGATCAATAATAATCTGGGACTCATAAATATTTGATTTACAATCCTTGGTCTCCTATTAAGTCCATGACCTAAGTCACATTCTCACAATTTTTACTGGAAAAAGAGAAGTTATTTCTGGTCAACTTGAACTGCATTCAGTCTCAAAGCCAGATTCCCTGGGGAGTCATGCTGAACGATAACAACAGTCTGGCACCCCCTAGAGGCCACCTGAATATTCCATGAACCCTGACCTCTTCCCTTCATCTTCAAATTACGAGGAACTGTTGGCCTGTGGAGCCTCCTATGCGCTCAGCCATCTCATCAGAGACCACTGTTGACCTTGTTCTCCTACCTTCCTGCTTTTCTTTGCTGGGTCACATTTCCCCCACTCTCAGACCTTTTAGAATATAGAAAGGAAAATCTGTTCTTACGGAAGACACTTCTAAAATGTTGATTTCCATTAGTTGTGCATTTTTGTGGGGCAGCCACTGACTGTTGTCTGCAGTGTTTCCCCTCATACACAATACTGAGCACAGGGTAGCTGTTCAGTGAGTGGCTGGGAGGTGACAAATTCTAGCCTTTCAAGTAATTTTTTAGCTCTCTGATGTGACGCTATTTAAATTGAAATCTGAAGGATGAAATGAGTCTACTTGAAAGTCTGATTGATTAAATGAATAAATAAATCCATGTTATATAATTGGGAGTTTTGCACAAGTGTATGCATCTTTGAATACTGCTTTATACCTTCAATATTATATTGTGCCCAGTTTCCCATTTGTTAAAAATTCTTCAAAATGGGATTTTTAATGACTGCAAACATTTCATTATATAGTTAGATTGTATTTTATTTTGCTATATAGATTTCCAACATCTTTGCTGTCATTAAAGAAGCTGATAGGAACCTCTTCAGACAACCAGTACCCAAGATTTGCAAGTCTTCAGTTACTGAGAATTGCTTGAAGCCACCCAATTATTCTAGTCCTTTGAAATAATTGGTTCTATTAGGCTTGTATTAGCCTTCTGGTCCAAACTCTCAACATTGAGTAACTGCTTTATATGAGAAGCAAGGTCACTTTTTGCCTTTCTTTAAAAATAATTCACAATATATGCTGATGACTTTCAATCCTGCTTGAGTTCAATACAAAGTTTAGGCACAAGGGGGAGATCCATTAGCATTGGAAAGTGGCTGGATTTTTCTTCTGTACTATTTAGTACAGAGATTTCAGCAAGAAAAACTGGCAGAGTATAATTTTCATTATTGACTACACACATTCTTGTGGTTTCAACTTTAAAATCATTATACTGGAACAAGGATTTGGTAAAACACAGTAAGGTCAATGACAACAAAACTGTATCCTCATTCCTTTCTTGGCTAAAATTTTCTGTTACATGTAATGTTTGTAACCAAATGTTACCGTGCTTTATGATAGAAATATATCAACATAGGTGAATTTGAGAATAAAATTCTGAAAAAGTGGAGAAAAGAAATAGTATTTTGTTAACAATGTAGAACAGTCACACTAGAGAAAACTTTGTAAGAGAATAAAACTAACTGCTTTTCATTTCACTTAAACTTTGCTTGAAGAAGCAAAACTGTACTTGTTTTCTTAACTGTACAGCAAGTTAATTTTTACCATAGTTCAGAAAATTTAAAGGAGCTAATATTTCAATTCTATCTTACATTTCAGAAGATAAACATTGGGCTTGGTATATCCCCAATGCAGAAATTCTACAACTGGGATTCAACGGTTTCAGGGATAGAATTCAGGTGACCTGTAAGTTTGGATGAAAAAAATTTTCGTCTTTCTTTTTATTAATCTCTAATTGAACAGTAGTATTTCCTTCAGTATTGATTATTGGTCATAAATTTCAGCAATATTTGCAGTATCTGTGCTTTTGTCACCTGCAAAAATCACAAGTCTTTTCATATTTCATTATGATTGCTTCTGCTATCTTGAATTATTGCTTTATCATTACATTGAAAATTTAGGTGTTTTATTTGGAGAAATTCATGACCCAAAAAGTTAAGAATACACGCTCTGTTTTTGTTTTTTTTGCCCCCCCCCTTTTTTTTTTTTTTTACTTTTCCTTCAGTTTTCTTTCTTTCTTTTCCATAAAGTTGTTGAAAGACATGACTGGGTTTATTTTCATGATTTTGTTTTTGAAGTGAAGAGGAGATACATCATACTGTGTTTTTTCTTCCCATTTCAGACTTCACTTAATATAATTCTTCTATTGTCCAGCTTGATTTCCTCCAGGGGTCCTTAATGAGAAAGAAAAGATATCACATTTGCACATGGAATGAGTCATCCTTAATCTTACCACTACAAGGCTTTTGTGTGTGTGTATGTGTGTGTTGGTTTGTTTTTTTTTAATTAAAAAAAAAAAAAGAAAAAGTATTCGGAAAGTTTTTCTGTTTAGAACTCATCTTAAAATGTTATACAAATCTTAAATATCAGAAATCAGAAAGAGCTGTTTAAAATATGGAGCAAGAAGCAGAATTCAACAAAATTTCTTTGACGTATATTCCCGGTTTTTATAATAATTGCACAATCAGTGAATAGCAAGCCTGTTATAGATGCATTGTAATCA
Organism: Madoqua kirkii; assembly: GCA_006408675.1. Classification (NCBI taxonomy): domain Eukaryota; kingdom Metazoa; phylum Chordata; class Mammalia; order Artiodactyla; family Bovidae; genus Madoqua; species Madoqua kirkii. The sequence continues at coordinate 19,838 of SJYC01016913.1, forward strand.
GAAAAATGAAAATGAAGTTGCTCAGTCTTGTTTGACTCTTTGTGACCCATGGACTGTAGCTTACCAGGCTCCTCCTTCCATTGGATTTTCCAGACAAGAACAGTGGAGTGGGTTGCCATTTCCTTCTCCAGGGGATCTTCCCAACCTAGGGATCGAACCCAGGTCTCCCACACTGCAGGCAGATGCTTTACCATCTGAGCCACCAGGGAAGCCCCTAATCAAAAAAGCTACCATTTATGGAGCACTATGTTCCAGGCACAGGATTAAGTCCTTTACTCATAATGTGGCATGATATCTTCATAAAAACCCCAGAGGCAGAGATTTTTATTCCATTATTTATATAGGAGCACCAGGTCTCAGTGATTTCAAGTAACTGGGCACAAGGCCACTCAATTAGCCAATGGCAGAGACAAAATTTAAGCTCCGATCTATTGGGCTCCACAAGTCAAGTATGGCTTTTATTTCCGGTTACTATGCCTTTCCTGTAATTTGTAACCATGTAATTAAATTCTTTTTTAAATTGAGTAAATATGTACCATCAGAAAAATTTGAGCCAGGAGATTGTGTGGATGATCAGCCACGTTGTGAGTTACTAATATGTTGAAGTCTCAGGAGGAGAAGGGAAAAGAACCAGTGAAAGATATGTTTTTATCATCTAGAATGAGGCTGGGTGGGGATGGGGATTGTTTTCCTGTATCAATATATTTTGTGTCATTTGGATGCTTATGAATTCATGGAATTTTACAGTAGGCTGAATACCACATTGAGAAAGGAAGCCTTCTCTTGATGCAAAGAGCTGAACATCAGCAAATCCAGTGATGAAAAGGATGCCTCTCATATTTCGGGCCACCAACCAGCTGAAAACCAGTGGGTAGTTCTTTTGAAGGGAAATCATTCTTGTGACCAGATGGAAATAATTTTTCGAGAATGAACTGGCTTATTCTTTCAACCAAAGGGATGATATAAAAACTGTTTTGCTGTCTTGGTGAAATCCCAAATCTGTTCAGATAAACTATTCCAACTCTTGCCTCATCTTTGATAGCATTACTGACAAGTTGTTTAAAGTTAAATGAACCAGTTTTATATCAACCTGAAGATTATGACTTGATTCTTTATTTCTATTTCCTTTCTCATCAGTTTCCAAATGGAGTGTTATTTGAACTGCTGAAACCCTAATATGAGGATCTGAGAGGAGACCCATCAGATACTTTTCCTTATTGAACTGGGTTCTTGTTCAGAGAAGGTAACTTGGACAAGGAATCTGAATTTCAGTCCCAGCTCTGTTACTAATTAATTATGTAGTTTTCAGCTGGCACTCAATTATTCCGTTATTTAACGTTCTCGAGTATAAACCATAAACTTGCTTTTAGCTCCATGATCTTCTGATCTAATTGTGTTTTCTGCTGTGCACCAAAGCAGGATAATCCTATTTACTCTTGCACAAACACTGGCATTTTACCTTTGTGGAAAATTCTACCTTTTTATTTCTTCGTTGTTTAGTCATGTCTGACTCTTTGCAATCCCATGGACTGCAGGATGACGGACTTCCCTGTCCTTCACTATTTCCCAGAGTTTGCACAAACTCTTGTCCATTGAGCTGATGATGCCATACAACCATCTCATTCTGTGCTGGCCCCTTTTCCTTCTACCTTCAATCTTTCCCAGCATCAAGGTCTTTCCCAAGGAATGGGCTCTTCATATCAGGTGGCCAAATTATTGGGAATTTCAGCTTCAGCATCAGTCCTTCCAATACATATTTAGAGTTGATTTCCTGTAGGATTGACTGGTTTGTTCTCCTTGCTGTGCAAAGGACTTTCAAAAGTCCTTCTTCCTACTTGTTAATATGTATGTCATTTTTTTCTTCATGGAAAACTCTTTTTCTCTCTATTAATTTCTGTATAACCCATTGAAAGACTGATTAACTTCCCTTTGATCCCTGTCTGTAAGATGGTTAACTCCCACCTCCATATCAGGCTCGTCAATTACCTACTGAATATAACAAAGTACTTTTGCAAGCTTAACCATTTTGGAAATTTAAGACAAATCATGAGAATATAATTAAATATGTTGATGAGCAAGAACTGAAGTATGTAATTTATTTTCAGTTAAAAGAATTGATTGAAAAATTTCCTTATGTAGAATGCTGGCACTATAGACAGAAATTCTTTATGGAATGAAGGAATATTTTTCCACATTGAGATCCAGAAGTAGAAACTGAAGCTGAGACTGTTGAAAGACAGTACAAAAATCATTTTCCCTTCCTTTTTCCTGGCACAGTTACCTTATTTGAAACTTTCCTGTGTTGGTACCACTCCCTTTTCCAATGATTGTGCTTAAAAGGGGGCTTAAGGAAGGAGGTAGCCCTTGTCTTCCTCTGGAGATTTTCATGTCTGGAAGTGATGCAGCCCACCAGGCTCCTCTGTCCGTGAGATTCTCCAGGCAAGAGTACTGGAGTGGGTTGCCGTTTCCTTCTCCAGGGGATCTTCCTGACCCAGGGATTGAACCCGGGTGTCCCACATTGGAGGCAGATGCTTTAACCTCTGAGCCACCAGACAGTAGTAAGATTTCTCAGAGATCAGAAATATCTCCCCCAAAGTTAGACTTTGTTCTATTGATCATAGTTCTCAACCTGTGCTTCTCAGAGCCCTTGGGGTTCTGGGGAGGTACTTTGGGACTTGGGGTTGGGTGTAAGAAAAGAGCGATGGGGAGGCACTCTTTTGTATATGCTATAAATGCATTAACTTGTGATTTTATTTTGCTTATTTATTTTACAACATTTATTATTTATTTATTTGGCTATGCTAGATCTTAGTTGGCACAGGCAGAATGTTGGATCTTTGTGGCATATGGGATTTAGGACCCTGACCAGGGATCAAACCCGGGCTCCCTGCATTGGGAGTGTGAAGTCTTAGTCACTTGGCCACCAGGGAGGTCCTGGGAGGCACTTTAGTAGGGTTCTGGAACCCCACCCTTTGTCAGCTAGGTGAACCAGGGAAATCTCCAAATTGGTCTGTTTTATACATAGGACTCCTGGAAAAGTTTCCAAACTGAACAAAGATTCATTGACAAAAAGGAGAAAGAGGCTTGGAAACGACTGCTATAGGCAATATGGAGTCATTGAGAGTTTCTGAAGAGGGAAGTGGGAAAAGGCATGTGTTAGAAAAATCAATCTGGCAGTTTTGTGGTGAGTGTGAGTGAAAGTCATTCAGTTGTGTCCAACTCTTTGGGACCCCATGGACTATACAATCCATGGAATTCTCCAGGCCAGAATATTGGAGTAGTTAGCAGTTCCCTTCTCCAGGAAATCTTTCCAACCCGGGGATCGAACCCAGGTCTCCCACATTGCAGGAGGATTCTTTACCAGCTGAGCCACAAGGGAAGCCCAAGAATACTGGAGTGGGTAGCCTATTCCCTTCTCCAAGGGATCCTCCTGACCCAGGAATCTAACTGGGGTCTCCTGCGTTGCAGGCAGATTCTTTACCAACTGGTCTATCAGGGAAGCCCAGTTTTGTGGTAGGAAATTTTCAATGTGGAAAGTCTGGGTAGGGAAAGACAGAAAGAAGGTGATAGAAATACGGGAGGTTTCACAAGAGGATGGGAGAGGTCAGGAAAGTCAGAGCAAGATGTAGAAACGGCAAAAACTCAGTTTCTCTGGATCTTGGGGTCCAAAGGACTAAACACTATTTTTTGCATATTTATTTATTTTATTTTAAAAATTATAGCTGACTTTCTTTCCTTTGAAGTACGAGTCTAAGAATTTCAGGACATGTATAGACCCATGACCACCACCATAATCAGCACACAGAACAATTCCATCTCCCCCAAACTCCCTCACGCTGTTCTTCTATATTCACTGTTACTCCAACTCCTAACTCCTGGAACCACAGATCTTGTTCTTTGTCCAGTAGTTTTGTCCCTTTGAGAATGTCATATAGATAGAATCATACAATACAAACCTTTCGAGGTTGGCTTCTTCACCCAACATAATGCCTTTGAGATTCATGCATGTTGCTGTGAGAGTCAACATCCAGGAGATTCTGAGACAGGAAATAAGGCGGCAAAAGGGAGCTGTGCCTTAATAATGTTGGGATCTGAATGGGTCTTTTTTTCTTATAGCAAAACTTTATTTCTTTTTATATTTTTTAACACCAAAAACATTTTGTATTGAGGTACAGCCAATTAACTACGTTGTGGTAGTTTCAGGTGAACAGCAAAGGGACTCAGCCATACATATACATGGACCTCTCCTCCCTCGAACCCTCCTCCCATCCAGGCTGGCACATAATATCGAGAGAGTTGAACGGTTTTGAGTCGAACAGAGTAATCACAGGTGCTACAAACTCTCTGAGGGAATTGCTTCCTTTATTCACTCAGAGAATCATTTTCTGAGCAATAAATATGTGCTATGCACTGTTTTAGATGTTGGGAAGTAATGAACAGAATAAAAACCCTATCCTCCCAGAGTTTACAATCCAAGTGAGGGGAAACAAGGAAGCCTAGGAGTGGTTTGATGTCAGGAGGTGATATACTTTTGACATTAAGGAGAGGAGAACATTTTAGACAGAATGGTCAGGGACAGTCATTTGAATAGGCAGATCTGATCTTGGACCTTCTTTAACCACGGACAGAGGATAAACTCTTTACCCATGGACAGAGAATACATTCTGTGTGTGGATGGATGTGGGAAAGCAGGGAGAAACTGAGGCAAAGGAGTCATGTAATGTGGGTCTGAACTAGGCTGATGATAGAGAAAAATGGAAGAAAGATGAATGTAAAGAAATATTTTGGAGGAAAATGGAGTTTACGGTCTTAAGAGTTTACATAGGTTAGAAAATAATTTCTAAAAATACAGATAAACTGACCAATAATGAGGGCATTATAAATTCTGGAAACTAGGGATGCTTGCTCTGACTGTACCTAATACATTGCAGTTGAATTAATGTAAGCTGTGGCTCTCAAACTGTACTTCTAAGAGCCTCTGGGGCTTTGTTAAGGTGTTTCCAGGAGTACCAGGAACAGTTTGGGCATGGAGCCGTGTTTTCAACTGCCAGCTGAACAAGAGCAGAGCCAGGATGCTCTGTTTTATGTATTTGCTTCCTTGTAAAATTTCACTGGAGGGAGGTGTGACACAGGAAAAAGAAGAGGAGCAGGATTACTGTGTGGGAAACCTTAGCCTCAAAATTATTTAGTGAATAAAGAGGCTTAGTCTTCCCTGAAAGACAGAAACTATTTTGGCCCCAGGGCGTTGGTGGGAGAGGGGCAGGGGCGGGGGCGCAGGTGGGCACAGATGGTTGTGTTACAGATCTGACCCAGAAAAAAACACTCTCCCCCTCAAATAATTGTATCATTCCATATTTTCTTCTAACTGTATCTACACGTAGAGTTTTTGTTTTGTTTGCCATTCAAATGGTTCATTTTTTACTTTAAAAATGAAAATAAATTCATAATACATCTTCTTTCATAAATTTCTAATCTTCCCATCAAAATTCATCAGGATTACATACCTGTTTTTGTTTTCAAATATGAGACATTATATAGGTAAGGTTATGCCGGCTATAACAGCATATACCCAAAGCTCAACAGCTTAACTAATGGGAAGTCCAATTAGCTGGAATGGGTGGCAGGGAGGTGATGGGGTTATCTGCTCTCTGCAGACATTCAGGGATCCAGGCTGATGGTGGTTCTACCTTGTTCAATTTGTGGTTTTGGAGGTCATTCAGGTTTCAGAATTTAGCCAGAAGACAGGGGAAGAGAGAGCATACAGCATCACACAGGAAGTTTTAATGGACCAAACCTGAGAGTGATATTCTTTACTTCCACTCACATACCAAAGGCCAGAAATTCAAAATTACACCTAACCAGGTCTGGTGAGCAGCTAGCCTGTCCCGGACACATACATGATCGCGATATAAAAACTGGAAAACATAAATCTGGGCCTTGTGTTTATGTTTTCATTTTGGAACAAATCAGGCTGAATTTATGTCTGAGTGTTTGTGACTGTGTGTGAACACTGAGATGTGTGAGGACTGACTCAGAGAGTTTTGCTCACACATATGTTAAAAAATGGCTGAAGCCTGATGTGCTAAGGAATTGGGATAATTCTGACTTTTTCTCACTTTACCTTTCAGAGTTCTGGGAAGACTCACCTGCCTAGGGAAGTCTTTTCCAACCTCCCATCAAATATGTTTATGATGTTTGCAGTACTGCTTGGTGACTAACTGTGGTTTGTGTTTTATGGTTTTTCTCTGTTCTGCAACTCATCATTCCTTGTTAACCAGAAAATCCTCAAGATTAGACTTACATACTTTTTATTCTTTTGAATTCACTGAATAGTCTATCACCACTGTATATCAAGAGCAGGTATTAAGTAATTGTGGCTGATTTACCAGATGAAATAAAGACAGTTTAAATTCATAAATCAGTATTTCAGAACCACCTCAAGAGACATCTGTCTCTGAAAAGGCTGAGGAGTTCATTTCTTTAAAAAATGGTTAGGCAAAGACTCAACTTCCTGTAACTTGCTTCCTTCTCTTTCTCTTTTATTAGAGGGGGTTTTATAGACCAAGGAAATTTACGACTCACAATGCAAGCTTATAAAGAGGGTATTTCAATTGAGGTCAAATCTGTGAATCAGCAGAAGATTATAATCTCTTTCAAAAAATTAGACTCATTTATTTTTATGATGTTGTTGAGAAAAGTATATGAGGATGACTTTATATGTATGCATAAGGTTGGTTAAATCGAATTGGTAATAAAATCTAGCCTGGTCTGAATCAGAAAAATCACTGAAATGTTTTTGAATACTTTTGAGAAAACCTCAGCAGGAAGTTAGAATCGATACTGAAGGCCCAGAGCGAAAAGAAACAGTCTTCCCGCTCAACTTTTATAAAGTTTTTATTAGCCAGAATTATTTGTTGCTTTTTGAAAGAAAGTTGGCATCATTTTAAAAGAAACCCAAAGCATGTCTAAAATGGGGTCAGGAAAATCCCACACTCCCCCACCCAAAGCCATAAGATTTTCCAAAATAATAAAGACATTTTAAAGATCCAGAAGAAGCTGGAGTTTTGCTTAATTTAGAAGCCACATTTGCTTTTGAAGGTCAATTTTTTTTTCATGGAACATTTGTTTGGTAAGTTATCATAATTTTTGATGGAATATTTAACATTGATCCACCAAGAACTTCAACATGTGGGAGCAAAGACTCCCAAAGTACTGCATTCATATCTCCATAGCTGTCTTGGAGTGCGTGCTTAGTCGCTCAGTCATGTCTGACTCTTGCAACCCCATAGACTGTAGCCTGCCAGGCTCCTCTGTCTATGGAATTCTCCAGGCAAGAATACTAGAGTGGGTTGCCATTTCCTTCTCCAGAGGATCTTCCCGACCCAGGAATTGAACTCGGGTTTCCTGCACTGCGGGCAGATTCTTTACCAACTGACCTACAAGGGAAGCCTCAGAGTGACCCTGACTAAACAGAACTGTGACAACAGGGTTCTGTTGCGTTCAGTGCCTGACAGGTCCTGTGGATGAAGGATGGTCCTGAGAGATGGCCAGGTCTCTGGGAGGTACTTGGTGTCCATAGGTTTGTAGGTGGTGAGGTTAGACTCTTGAACTTTAAAACCTTGAAAATCTACTTATTAATTCAGATGAGAAATAAAGCCATCAAATGGGAATGACATTTGGGGTTCACTGTCTTTTCCCTGAGCTCCTGTGGGATTATTAATAATCTCTCTTGTGGTTACCATATTCTTTATATCTGTTACTATTTTTGATTAAGTTACAGTCTGTCTTGGCTGGAAGATAATGTCCTTATAAGGGGTTTTGTGTATCTCTGCTTTGGTTTAATCACATGAGGCTAATTGATTTTTTAAAAATTGAGCTATAATTGGTATGCAGTAACATTATATGTTACAGGTGTACAATATAGTGATTCGCAGTTTTTAAAGCTTATACTCCACTTATGAAGCCCTAGTGGCCCAGATGGTAAAGACTCCACCTGCAATGCCAGAGACCTTGGTTCAATCCCTGGGTTGGGAATATTTTCTGGAATGGGAAATGGCAACCCATTCTAGTATTATCACCTGGATAATTCTATGGACAGAGGAGTCTGGCCGGCTGGGACAGTCGATGGAGCTGCAAAGAGTCAAATACAACTGAGTGACTAACGCTTTCGCTTTACCTTTCACTCCACTTAAAGTCTGGCTGAATTCCCTGTATTGTACAATTATATCCTTGCAGCCTATTTTATACCGAATAACTTGTACCTCTTAATCTCCTATCCTTCTTTTGTCCCTTCCCACTTCCCTCTCCCCACTGGTAACCACTAATTTCTTTCCTATATCTGTGAGTCTACCTCTTTTTTGGTTATATTCACTAGTTTGTTGTGTTTTTTAGATTCCACATATAAATGATATTACATAGTATTTGTCTTTTTCTGACTTATTTCATGTAGCATAATGCCCCCCAAGTTCATCCATGTTGCCACAAATGGCAAGATGTCAGTCTTTTTTTATGATTGAGTAGTATTCCATTGTATAAATAAACATATATAAACATACAAAATTTGTATATATTTATATGCACATATATATAAGCTGTATATAATGACATCTTCTTTATCCATTCATCTGTTGATGGACATTTTGGTTGCTTCCGTATATTGAGGTCAATTGATTTCTAAGTTCTTAGAAATGAGGTGCCTCTGTTGTTTTCACCTACAACCCCTTTCTAAAACTCATATTTTCCAAAAGAAATGAAAATGATTTCAGAATTTATTCTTATATGCTGAGTAGTGAGAAAAAAATTAAGCCTATGGTCTCCAAAGTTCTGAGTAATTTAGCATAAGTGTAAACCCTTTGCTTTTCCAGTCCTTTTTTTTGCAGTGGCTTGTGCGGGAATATTCTTCTCTGTATTTTAGAATAATAATGCTAAGAGCTAACAGTTATCTTGTACATTGTCCCAGGTTCTATATTAGGCACTTTGTTGTTGTTTAGTCACTGTCAGACTCTTTGCAACCGCATAGACAGCAGCAGGCCAGGCTTTCCTGTCCATCACCATCTCCCAGAGTTGGCTCAGATTCATGTCCATTGAATCGGTCATGTTATCTAACCAAGTATTAACTTATGTAATCCTTGAAACAACCCCATGGGTTAAGAACTATTATTACCCTATACTACAGATGAGGAAATAAGCCCAAGGAGGTAGAAGAATTTGCCCAAGTTCAAAACAAAGCTCGAAGTGGCAGAGCCAGTATCCCAGGCAGATTGATTCCAGGGTCTGTCCACTTACCCCTGTTTGAAAGCCTCCAAGGCCAGAGATAAATTCAAGGACTTTTGGTACTTTTGGAAAAAAGGACAAGATTTCTCACACAAGTTTATACTTTACTGGTGCTTTCTTCCCCGTAAATATGAAAAGAACTAGATCTCATTTATAATCTGATTTCAAAGATGTATCTACTGATTGCCAATTTCATTAAAGCAAGAAAAATGCTTGACCCTACAGAGCTTCACTGGCTAATTAGTCTGCTACTTCTAGCTACCAAGAAGGAGGGCTGTTTTTATCTGAGAAAAATCTGCCAGCTATATGTAGATTAAAAAAAAATTTAAAGCAATATATCTAACTAATTTTAAAAGCAATAAATCTAACTGAAGTGATACAGCAGTGACACTCTTTCAGCATCATAAATCTCTCTTTTAGAGATTATATTGCTATGTAACTACCAGAAATATTTTCATAAACACCATTGCTTTTTCTTCAAAGAATTTCATAATCTCTTTGATGCTTTCAGGCACAGTGAATTTTTATTCCTGCATTATTTTGCTGGTAACACTCATTTTATTTTTAAGATCATACCAAATAAACACAGAACAAACACACTTAAAAGTTATTATTTTTTAAGAAACATTTGGCCTGCTTTTTAGAAGACATGATAAATGTTGCAAATATTTGAACTCATTTTTATTCTTTGTTTCACTTTTTCATCCCCAAAGAGTATAAGACATAGGTAGGCTAAAAAATACATGAGAAAAAAAAATAACAAGGATTCACAGATTTTTTTTTTATCATGTCATCAC